>OV816027.1:149078662-149263019 GCA_929113105.1 Agrypnus murinus
TATTTGAACAATTTGCAAGTGTTACGCGATGATCTCAACTCATACTGTGTAATGAATAATTTGTCAAATCATATGTTACAATTGTCCATTAAATATCAAAATAAATAATATGTATAAACATTGTTGTTGTTGTTTCATTTAATAGCACAGGGTGAAGGGGTTGACTATATAAAAAGGTAGATCGTTGTCATCAGCGAGAGAGTACACGAATAAAGCCGAAGATTTCCGACGGCGAACATCCTAAGCTACAAAACAGAACCGGTAAGTAGTCATCCTATAAGAAGGAGAGAGAGAAAGGGATAAAAGGATCCAGTCCCAGAGTTAGCGCTAAAATTCAAATCTAGGGAAATTCAAGATGGCTCCTTCAAATGACAAATTCAAAAATGACAGATGCAAAATTGACAGATTTTAAAAATGACAAATGCAATAATGACAGATTAAAATTGACAGACGCATAAATGACAAATGCAAAAATGACAGATGCAAAATGACAGTTTAGAATTGACAGACGTATAAATGACAGCTACAAAAAAAATGACAGACGCATAAATGACATATGCAAAAATGACAAATTTAAAATTGACAGATTCACAGTACAGATTCAAATTTAGCGCGCGCACGCCACATGTGATATAAAATGGCTGCAGACTCTAATTGAAGGGTCTTCTTCTTCTCTAATACAGTTCTCTTTTTTACGCGACCTCTCTACATACCGGTAATACAGATTTCTTTATGACGCCCTCTAGTAGTAGTACACAGTCTGCCGGTCATATAGATTCCTTCAGGGCGCCCTCTATTGACGATACACACTAATTGTAGCATGACGCCCTCTATTGGCAGCACACAGATTGCCGGTAATACAGATTCCCGTAATGGCGGACGGGCGTGGTCAAAATGGCGACGAGTTCCAAAATGGCCGACGTCAGCCAATCACAGAACAGCAGGCGTGGCTACCGGAGTGGGGGTAACCAATCACAGAGAAGGGGGAGGAGCTACAGGAGTGGGGGTAACCAATCACAGACGATGGGAGGAGCCTGGAGGGGGAAGGGGCGTGTCCAGAAAAAAGTGGAGGGGCAACGCTCAGGTGGCGCAATACCTACTCATGGGTTTTAGAGTGAAATGTTAAATTTTTTTGTGACTAAACTTTTTATGGCATACATTGCATGAGAAATTATATTGAGTATTGCGCCGTTTCAAAAGAGTGTTTAAATAATCCTCATCACCGACATGAAACTTTTTCACATGTTTTGTGAGGTTATATATACTACCAAAAGTACTTTTACAGTTTTTACAGCACAATTTAGTGTTATCCATTCCGCACTAGCACGGTGATACGTGAACACACTAACACAGTATAAAGTTGACACAGAGACGTTTGTTTAAAATTTATTTGAACTTGAACTTCGTTCCCTTTGACATTTATTTACGTTACCGTTATGTTCGTTATTATTACTGCCGTAGTGCATACGTAGAATATGGGAAGTAAAGTTGCGGCCGGGGGCTAGACGCTTGTCTGGACGAGCATATGTATGTTCTTCGTCAATGCAGGTTTAAAACTAGCCCACGTACAACGTCGCATCGGGGCTGGGGGAACGGTATTTTAGAATTTGTGAAGGGTACGCTGGATACTCGTCAGACTGACGAATATACGACTATTTATTTAATAGCTTTTCAAATATATAACTGTAATAAAGTGCATTTTTGTGTAAATGCAAAAGATGCAAATCGTGTTTTCAGAAACTGGAAAGGCGTCCTACAATTAGTATTAATTTTAAAAAGTTTCCTTTTTTTTGTTTGAGGACTTTGACATGACAATGTTTCGCTTTATTACTAATGCTTTTTTAAATCTTTATTTTTTTAATTAATTTTCTTCATATATAAAAAAGCAGGCGACCTTTTGCACTGAAATTACATACAATTTATATTTTAGATGTGTGAACTATTAATTTATTAAGCGGCTAACGTACATTTTTATCAGTCAGGAGGTAATAAAATACACAAACTTCTGAAAGAGACAGAGCATGAATAATCGATCTCGTATTTCCTCTGGGCTCTGGTCACATACTAGACTGCTAATAAAGAAAGAAGCGGCAAAGTGATGTATAGAATCCAATTATTACAAAATAGTGATACAAGTACGCCAAAAATCAGTCAAACATGTATTTAAAATTTGTTAATACAACATATTTTATCCTAAAAATAGATAATTATAATACAAAATCCTTGTATTACCAAATATTGATAAAAATTTATAATAATAAAATTTATTGTTAAACACTTTTTTGTATTGTTACTCCAGCTCCACACATGCGTTATTCGTTGACGAATGTTTATTATTCGTACACAAATACGTGAAGTGTGGATAATACATTCGTATTTGTATACGAATATTTGCTATTCCTCCACGAACACGAGCACGATCCGTCTTGTAGCGGTAAATTAGCGCGAGTCAAAGGGATCAAACATTAGTCTTAACCCTCACGTGTCTGCCTTATACACTATACGCGAATATTCGGTTACCGTATGTGAAGTGTGTAGGGAATTGTTCGGATACATTCGCAAACGAACATTCAGTCATGAATATTCGCGTTTGCACACGAATATTCGTATACGCATGTGTGGAGCTGGGGTTATACTTTGTCATTTGGCAACCCTATTAATAGTGGGAAGATGTTATGTGTAATACATAAATAAATAAAAATAATTATAGAAATGAATGAATATGATGAGATACCCCACAAATATAAATAAATATGTGCATTTTATACAACCATTGACCTTAGATTGAATTATTAATTGTAATTGTCATCAAAATTAAAAATTAATTTTTTGTGACGACAATTAACTTAGTATTTAAAAGGTGGGATATTCTCTTGTAGAGTGTCAAACTGCTGCAAACATGTCATACGGTTGGAGTTTCAAGACTAAAAATTGACACACATTTTAAATTGAAACTTATGCTTATTATATGCTAAATCCAAATTCTTCCCATGATTACTATGTGCAAAAGGGGACTATTCAAAATATTCGACATTTATACGTTAAACGATTATTTCTCAGATTCTTGCTCAATGTCTGTATCACTATCATTAGTCAAAGCAAACTCTGGATCTGCTTCAACTTCTTCATCGCTTTCTGATATTTCATCAGCTGAAGGAACTTCCTCGTAAAGTCTTCTTAGTCGTTCTAGTTCGATTTGATATGGATCGTTAATTTTTATACTACAATAATGTATAAATGTGTTGTAATACATACAAATGAAAAATATAAATACTCTTAGCAAAACACAGGTATAAAACACGAAAGTTTAAACACTAAACTTAAAATAAAACTAGAAACTAACTTTACTAATCTCTAAAAATTACAATGTTTTCACGAATTTACAAAACACACAAAGATGAACACTTTCACACTTCAATAACAACTAGGGAAACTGAGAATAATACCATTAGAAATTTCATTTTTACGAAAGGTGATTTATGGTGATATTTATGGGACTGCTGGGGTTGAACAAGAGACTTTTATAAAAGAATACATTGCCCCTTTAAGTTCAATGTACTACAAAGAACAAGTAAAAACTGCAGAATATGCTAGAAGTAATAAAAAGAAAAGGTTTTTGTAGGAAGTAGCGTATGCCTGAAGAATACAAAATAGATTGACGGCAACCTACGGGTGGGGTCTATTAGGACATACAGCACTCTTATTTAAAAATGAAATAATAAAATCAAATTCTTTTGTTATATAAACATATATAACAATGTATTTGAAAGGTACAGAGAAGATTGAGACTACAATTTTTTTTTTGAAGTTGTAGAATGTTTTATGTAACTCGTGGACTCACAGACGGTACTCGTCCACTAGAGCAGTGGTTCTCAACCTTTTTACGACGCGACCCCCAAATTTTCTTGCTTATTTTCTGCGACCCCAACAATGTCAGTACATAATAAAAAACAGTCATCAATTACTTTGTTTAAAATTTATATTGAAAAAAGATACATATCTAAAAAAAACAAATACTCAACTTGTACTTTTTTTGCTTATTAATGACTTCCTTGATCTTGATGTTTTGATACTAGTTTATCAATCCGATATTTAATGGTTTGAGCAAGGGAAATCCTAAGTGCAGGTTCCACTTCAAGTCGATTTCTTGACTTGTTTTTGGTTATGCATAAAGCTGAAAATCCTGCCTCGCATAAATAGGTCGTGGAAAATGGCAACAACAATTTTAACGCTTTATCAGCATGATCGGGATATTCCCCCTCTAAGTATATCCAAAAATAATTCAAACCCCTTTTTTCATACAAAAGTTGTAAAGTTTGATCTGACGAAAGTTCCAACAACTTCTCATTGCTTTCGAATGGTAACGTTTTCGAATCTGTTGCAAAAAAGGGATTGACCACCCACATGTTATCTGTTCTAATATCTTTATTATTTGGAAAATAATCGTTAAATGTATTTTTTAGTTTCTCTAAATGTTTTCTCATGACGCAACACATTATATCTTGTTGGCTTTCCATCAATTTATTTTCCTCCGTTAAATTAAAAAGCGATGGAAACATAATTATTTCCTTCTTCTCTACGTGTGCTATCCAAAAATCTATCTTTTTTTTAAAAGCTTCTATTTTGTTTGTTGACGAAAATAAATTGCTTTCAAACCCTTGCATGCTTAGATTTAAATCATTGAGTAGTCCAAATATGTCGGCAAGATACGCCACTTTTGCCACCCACATGTCATCATCAAAATAGTTAGCTAAAGGTGAATTTTGATCTTTCAAAAAAATTTCAATTTCAGTTTTTAGCTCAAATAATCTGGAAAGCACTTTTCCTCGAGAAAGCCAACGTACATTGGAATGTAACAATAAATGAGTATGAGCGGCACCAACCTCACTACAAAAAACAGAAAAAAGTCGAGTGTGAAGAGCACTTGCGCAAATATAGTTGATGATTTTCACACACTGATCTAAAATTTCCATCAAATTGTCGCCCATATTTTTAGCAGCAAGTTGTTGTCGATGGATGAAACAGTGTGTTGTAATTATGTTTTCATTAGCAATTTTTTTTATACGGTTGAACAATATGAATTAACAAAGTTAAAAAATGGACTGTATTACAACAAAAATTGGGAGCAAACTGTTAACTGAATGTTGAGCGGACTTACCTGACGTTTGGATGAGCTATTCGACGATATAAGGATGCTCTATCGCCATATACTGTCTGCTCTAGCGCCTTCAATAACTGACCAATGCACAAAATACACCACCAGCACTTGTATTTCCAAATTATCAGCAAAATTATGCACACAAAGGTAAAAGTAATGTTTTGACCTCTTTCAAATTTAAATTGTTTTTTCGAAGTGGCTTTTATGTAGCCCACTCAACAACAAAAATGTACAAAATTTTGTATTCAAAGCCGAACATTGTTTGTAACAAAAAAAAAACTAACTAAAACAGCTATTTGTCTTAACATACCGCCCACCAACGTTTATTCAAATTAACTTTAAGACGATGGCAGGGGGCATAATTTTACGAAAGGTCTTTTGAGAAGACCTACCGCGGTCTTTACCATCGCAACTCTGGCAACATTGTCAACCCCAGTATGTAGCTTTACAATTCGACCAAGCTTCCATTTTAGAGGAGGACTATTGTCCTCCTTAATCAAAACTAGTGAACCTATTGTTATTGATGGTTGTTTATCATTCCATTTATGACGCTGTTGAAGCGTATGCAGGTATTCTAGGCTCCAACGACGCCAGAATTGTTGATGGCAGCGCTGCAATAACTGCCATCTTGATAGTCGATTTAAGGCAAGATTTTCAAGATCCTCATCAGGTGGTGCACTTAACGGCTCCAAGGTTAAGAAATGACCCGGAGTAAGAGCCGTCAAGTCATGGGGGTCGGAGCTTGCTGCACAGAGAGGGCGCGAATTTAGAACAGCCTCAATTTGAGTCAATAATGTTAGTAGTGCCTCATATGTCAACACCTGCTCCCCAATAACCCGAATCAAATGAGATTTAACCGATTTAACTCCTGCTTCCCATAATCCTCCAAAGTGCGGAGCAGCAGGAGGGTTAAAATGCCAACTGATAGTTTCAAGGCTGGCTGCCTCTAGAGCATATGCAGAGAGAAGTTTGTTCGCCCCAACAAAATTTGTTCCACAATCACTATACAAATGGGAACATCGGCCACGACGGGATATAAAGCGTCTCAACGCTGCGACGAATGCTTCAGAGGAGAGATCAGACACTAATTCCAAATGTAAAGCTTTAGTAGACATGCATACAAAAACGCAAATGTAAGCTTTTTGGCTCTTGACACCGCGACGCTTACTTAACGTGACAAACACAGGCCCAGCGAAATCCACACCAGTGTGGGAAAAGGGTTTTAACTGAGAGACTCGAGCCCTTGGTAAGTCACCCATTAGAGGTTCAATAGAAGTAGGCTTGGCCCTAAAACAACGATAACAATGAGAAAGACAATGTTTAATTGCTCTCCGTGCAGAGAGAATCCAAAATTGTTGTGCTAACAAATAATTCAATGTTTGTAGGCCAGGGTGCAAATGGTGCCGATGATAATATTCTATTATCACTTCGGTAAGTCTGTGTGACCGTGGAAGCAACATGGGGTGTTTAGCCTGATCGGAGAGGTGAGAATGACGAAGACGTCCGCCCACCCTGACGACACCATCTTCATCTACGAAGGGACATAATTTACGAAGTGGTTTCGAAATTCCTTTATTTTTACGAATATTTGCGATGTCTTCTTTGAACACGATAGCTTGAACCGATTTGACAATTGCGATAGTGGCATTGTAAAGTTCCATATGCGAAAGAGGGCCACGTAGTTTATTAGAAGGTGATTTAAGATTGCGAATGAACCTCAAACAAAATGCTACAGTCCCCTGAACTTTACGAAATGACGACAACTTTTCAAGTAAGCTGCCTGTCCAATTTTTACGGACTGTGGAGAGCATAACTGCGACCTTTTCTTCGGATGACAAGTCTGCTTCACTGTTAGAGACGCCAATCTGATCTGGCCAGTCATTAACGGGTAGCGTGAGCCAAGTGGGACCCGCCCACCATGACGTATGCGTTACCAGCTGAAGAGGCAAGAGACCACGAGAAGCACAATCCGCTGGGTTTTCAATGCCTCGAACATGTTGCCAAAGCTCTGGAGAAACCCTTTCCTGTATGTGGGAAACTCTATTGCTCACAAAAGTTTTCCATCTGTGCGGTGACGATTTTATCCAATTTAAAACAACAGTCGAGTCAGACCATGCAAATATTTTAGAAATTTCAATAGAATTCCGTAAGGTGTTGACAACAAATTCAACGAGGTTCGAAAGAAGTACCGCAGCACATAACTCCAACCGAGGTATAGAGACTCGTTTCAACGGGGCGACCTTTGATTTTGCACAAACAAAAAATACCCTAATTTGATTATCAGTAACGACACGAAAGTAAGAAACAACAGCATAGCCTAGCTCCGAGGCATCGCAAAAGGCATGTAATTCACAAGTACGAAAATTATCTATAACGAAACGACGAGGAATGCGAAGATTAGCAAGAGAAGGCAACTCAGATTTATACTGAAGCCATTTTTCAATGATATCTTGAGGTGGTTTTTCGTCCCAAGTCAACCCTAAAGTCCACAGCCGTTGAATGAGGTTTTTTGCAAAAAAAGACAAGGGTGTCGAAATTCCCAAAGGATCATAAATTCGAGCAATTTCTGAAAGTATGGTTCGTTTTGTGCAATCATTATCCAAAGCCTGAACTTTATAAGAAAATGTATCCTCTTTAGGGAGCCAACAAAGTCCTAAGATCTTAACAAACGAGTCCAAATCGAATGAATATGACGTTTCAGATGACGATTCTAGAAATTCTTCAGAATTACTTGCCCACTTATGAAGCACAAATCCACCTCGCTCGAACAAACCAATAAGTTGACTCTGGAGGTTAATTGCGTCCTCCAGGGAACTACAGCCAGTCACAATATCATCAACATAGATATCTGACAAGATTTTCGATGCCAACGGAAAGTACTCTTGCTCATCTTTGACTAATTGAATGATTGTTCGAAGAGCTAGGAAGGCTGCTGAGCAAACTCCATAAGTCACAGTATTCAATTCAAATTGTAGTATGGGTTCATTTTGAGAAAATCTCCAAAGTATGCGTTGGTATTTTCTGTGTTCAGGGTTAATGACGATTTGACGATACATTTGTCTAATATCTGCAGTAAGTGCTATCTTATGAAAACGAAAATTGAGCAGAATACTTACAATGTCCTTTTGAAGTTTAGGGCCTGACATAAGTGTATCATTAAGGGAAATGTTGTTAGAAGCCTTCATCGACGCGTCAAATACCACTCTTAACTTAGTAGTTGTACTGTCTGGCTTCACTACACAATGGTGAGGAATGTAATATTGATCTGATGACTTATGAGAAGGAAAAACGAGAGACATATGACCACTATCGATGTAATCCTTCATAAAATCGCAATACGACTGGTACAAAGAGGGATTCTTAACTAATTTTGATTCAATAGCCAGAAAACGACGAAGAGCGAAATTGTACGAATTACCAAACTCAGGGTGCCGTATACGAAAGGGAAGGTCAACTATATAGCGACCTTGACTAGTACGAGATGTTGTTTTTGAAAATATCTCTTCGCAACATATATCTTCAGGCGAAGAATGTTTAATCGAGTGAATTTCTTCTAATTCCCAAAACTGTTTTATCGAAGTGTTCAACGAAGCGTCGATAAAAGTGCAAAAGGAAGACAGAGTAGACGTGCGAGTATTACAATCGACTCTTCCCATCAGGAGCCAACTAAAAACGGTATTTACAGCCGTTGGGTCCTCCTCCTCCTCCTCCTCCTATACCTCCAAGCTTAATACCATCCATTATAATAAGGGAAAATATCTCTGACCCTAATAGCAGATCCACATCACTAGGATGTCCAAAATGAGGATCTGCAAGTGGAAGACCTTGAATATGTCTCCACTCATTTTTGCCTATGGAGATTGAAGGCACAATTCCACAAATCGAAGGCAAAATAATTGTTTCAACATCGAATGATGGTTCTGGAGTTTTGCAAGGACGTATGTTGCAGATTGTGACACCCTTTTGAGCTGAATTAATCATATCACCAATGCCACAAATAGGAGCTGAATATGATGTACGTGCCAAGCCAAGTTTGTTCAAACAGTTTTCTGTTATGCAACATGCTTGGCTACCATTATCGATAATAGCTCGGCATGTTATATAATTTCCAAAACAATCACGAACTGAAACAAGTGCAGTTGCCAGCAAAACTGTTGTTTGGGGTGAGTAAGATTTTACAACACCCACGATAGGGTTTGCAATGCAGGAAGGCTCTTGCAATGCAAGTTGGACACCAGATTGACCTGTACATAGCAGCTTAGACACGTTTTTTACAGGTTTGGGATCATGGAATGGCTCAGGAGGCTCTGAATTATTAGAAGGTTGAAGATAATGTAATAAAGTATGATGGTTTCTTTGGCAAACTCGACATGCAAATTTGGAAGTGCATTCCTTCACAAAATGCGAATTGCTAAGGCAATTGATACACAGTCTCTTTTGCTTGACAATGGAAAAGCGATCGAAGGGGGATTTTTCCAGAAACTTGTCACACTTGACTAATGAATGGCTCTCCTTACAAACCAAACAGCCGGGCGATTTGACTGTATTTACAATCAAGCTCTTGCGAATTTAAGGCGATGGAGTGGGTTTAATTTGGGAAAAGTAAGAGGGAGATGAAGGCATATTCGAACTATGAGAAGCTCTGCTATTTGTTTCTAAAGCCTTACATTGCCTCAACAAGAAGGATTCTAAATGCCCATATGTGGGCAATTCTACGTCTGAATGTTCTAATTCGAATCGTTTGCGGGTAGATGGATCTAGCTTTTGCAACAATAAATTGAAAAGAATGAAATCCCAAATGTCAATGTTATAATTCTTTAATGCTGACAAATTTTCAGAAAAGCAATTTAGCAAATGACGTAATGAATGCACGGAATCGTTTGCTTTAGGGGCATTAAAGATCGAGTTCCAGTAGCAAGTAGCCAAAATACGTTTATTTTCGTACCTATCTATCAATAGATCAAACGCAATTTGATAGTTTTCAGAAGTTAATGGCAAATTCTTTATTAGGTTTAAAGGTTCCTTTGACAATGTTGATATCAAGTATTGAAATTTGTCAATATCTGAAAGTGAGTTATTATTATGGATTAACGATCTGAAAATATCAATATACGTAGGAAAATCTCTATACTCTCCAGAGAATTGTTTTAACGAAATATTGAGGAAGTTTCAAATTACTTGGATAATGAACTGCTTGAACCAGAACTATGAACTGTTGGTTTTTCGGAACACAGTAAATATGTACCATTAATTTGGCTATACACGTCTTGAATATTCGCCGTGACTATACTTAATGTTTTTAGAGATTCTTCAGTTTCCGAATCCAGTTTTAGTTTATTATAGGCTAATTCATATTCATTATACATTTTTCGTGCAATATCAGCTTTTGCAAGAAATACAAAATGCGTATAGGATCCTTTCTCAGAAGTAGTAGCTGCTTGAGCATTCTCAAGAATGGGACTCAAAAGTTTCAAGGTTTGTTCCCCAAGCGTTACAACCTTCTTCGACATTTGGAATAGTTAAAAATAAATATATACAAGGCAACAAATTACTCCTCAAACCCAAGTAAAGATATCAACGCACACACGTCAAATCTATACAATGACAACTGTAGGTTAAGTGTTAATTTGCATTTATCAACGTGACAACTTTATTATTGATTGTCAAAATTCTAAAATTGATACAAAATAACTATGTAAGTAACAACTGATGTCAGGTTAATTTAAAATTAGCTAGTCTTCCAAATGTTTTCAGCGATTGGAGCCAAGAATATGTAACACACCGAAAAGTGCGACACGACAAAGTATTGAATGGAAGCTAGGTGGTGCAAAAGGCAAACAACAGACTGGACTACTACGTGCGTTATCAAGGAGATGCAAAATTGGGCAATACCACCTTGTCAACGCAAGTAAGTAAGTAAAACGCGACTTTTCGAGTTTAAATTACTAAATATTAGTAGGTATTGCGACACCTGGCCCAGACGGAAATTGACATGCCATGTGGCATGCCAATGGCATGGCTCCTCCCCTTGCTTCTGATTGGCTACCCCCACTCCTGTAGCTCCTCCCCTTGCTTCTGATTGGTCGCCGCCATCTTGGATTTCCCCGCCTACTGCTCTCTGATTGGACGTGCGCCATTTTGGAACTTTGGGCGCCATTTTGACCACGCCTGCCCGCCATTACGGGAATCTGTATTACCGGCAATCTGTGTGCTACCAATAGAGGGCGTAATGCTACAATTAGTGTGTATTGCTAAGAGAGGGCGTCATGAAGGGATCTGTATTATCGATGCGTTGTGTACTACTACTAGGTGGCGTGTCATGAAGAAGAAGAAATCTGTATTACTACAGAGAGGCAACCATTTTATATCACAACATCTTGCATGCGCGCGCTAAATTTGAATCTATTTTAAATCTGTCATTTTTGCATATGTCATTTATGCATTTAAAATTTGTCATTTTTGCATATGTCATTTTTGCATATGTCATTTTTGCATCTGTCATTTAAATCGGTCATTTTAAATCTGTCATTCTTAAAGCACCCATCTTCCCAGATTTGAATTTTAGCGCTAACTATGGGATTGGATCCTTCTTTCACTAAGTTGAAACTCTTTCTCTCTCTCTCTCTCATAGTATGACTACTTACCGGATTTGTAGCTTAGGATGTTCGCCGTCGGAAAGCTTCGGCTTTATTCGTGTACTCTGTCGCTGATGACAACGATCTACCTTTTTTATATAGTCAACCCCTTCACCCTGTGCTAGTAAATGAAACAACAACAACAATGTTTATACATATTATTTATTTTGATATTTAATGGACAATTGTAACATATGATTTGACAAATTATTCATTACACAGTATGAGTTGAGATCATCGCGTAACACTTGCAAATTGTGCAAATATTTTTGCAGCCTATTTCTAAGATAGTTTATTTCCGCCATGGTGTTCTTAATACGACGGTGCAAACGTTGTTGTCGTTGACGTCTCCGACTGCTGCTGTTGCTGATATGATTGCAGTCGTGTACGTACGGCATCGATAAACTTTTGCGGATAATGTTTTATTATTTCTAATAAAATGAACGAGTTCAATCCACCACCAATTGCTGCTGCTGTGTTGTCTATTAAACTGGTAGCTGAGTAGTAACCGCATAACAGTTCGGACGTGAATAAAATTGAATCGGATGTCGGGAGCGATTTATAGGCATCTTCATGGCGTCTCAGTTGACCTTCTGCTACGTTCTCTATGTTTGCGTGATAGAAACGTGAAAAGTCGAGGTGACGTAACGTTCGAGCATGATGATTGATCAACGGTGCTAAATGCATTATAGACTGAAACTCGTAATCTTTTAAGGTTATAGTCCGCTGTGTATCATGTATGGCAACCCTGTTGCCGAAAAACTCGTTGTGAATAATCTCGATGTATAAATTGTCACATAGATGGAATTTCAAATGTTTATCGCAATGTAGTACACTGTTGTCCTTGTTGCAACAGCAGCAACCATGAAAGAAATTTTTAAACAGTGCCTCGACTCGTATATCATACAGCTCGAACCAGTCCCGTTCCGACAACACCAATTCACCATACTCACATACGTTATTCACGCACTCAAGCTTCACTACCACGGCAAATTCTCCCTGGGCGTCGTCATCGGACGGAATAAGTCCTACTTGGATGTTGTGTATATGATCGTAGTTTTCTTTTTCCCCTGGAGGTCTCGTAACATACAACGGATACTGGACAGCCCCGAGCAGCTGAACACGTACTTCACGTTTAGCTGCTGCTACCGGTGTATCTATGATGGTAAAGTTTGCTGATGCTGCTACAGCGTCATCAGCGTAGTATAGAGGCTGCTGCTGCGACAGGAACGCTAAACAATAATAATACAATAATCGATTAATATAAGCATAAACACACACACAAAAGTCTTAAACATCTTACCTGTTTCTTCGACTTCGTTGTTCCACGCTTGACCGTCGTCGTTGTAGGTACTTGCTGTTGATGATGATGATGCATGATCTGCAACATCCGAACCTTCTTCATCTAAAGAAGTAACAAAATAGACACAAATTAGCATACAAACTTGAAGTTTTATAAACAACAATAACTTACCTATTTCCAGAGGTTCGCTCTCACAGTTATCATAACAATAATTAGGACTGCTAGCCATCATCGTAATTGCTGTTGCTGCTGCTGCTGCTGCTCTTGCACACGTACTGTCTACTGCTACACGCTAACAACGGTCGGCTTTATATAGTCACCTATACTTACCTAGATCCAGCGCATGCTCAGTAACACGCATACGGTAAACAGGCAGGCATCGCTGGCAGACAAGTTTCATCCTGTCGCTGACACGTCATCATCATCATCACAGGCAGGTGTTCGTAGGTAATTACCTCATTCTCTCTCTCTCTCAGTTATAGCTATCACCTTTTTCATACCTTGGTACAGACGGGTGAGAATAGTAATAATACACACATATAAAACATTAATCTTTTTATTCTATGACAATATTTCTCTGAAATTTTTATTGAACATCAACAAAACAACAATAATTAAATAACTAAACAACTATCTGTTCTCGGATAACCATGATAGAACATTTTTTATTCTACGACGACAATGTTTCTTAAAATTATTAAACAACTAGACAATAATCAAAATAACTAAACAATTATTATTAGGTTGAAATCTGCTCGGATAACCATGAAGACATACTCGTTTTTTTCATGAAACATCCTATTGAATGCTTTGTACGCTTTGTTATGCCAAATATTCTTTTCATCAATGTCTTGATCTACTACTACTACTACTACATAATTGAAAAGAACAAAATCGCGTTTATCAGATCTATTTCATGAGTATGTTCCCCTGAGTATCCTCTTGTGATTTACATTCAATCACCCTTAAGTTTCACCATCTTTTTTTTTTAATAATTACTGTACATAAGGTATAACTCTTGTCAGCTTCACTTATTATTATTATAACTACACTATACTGACAAAAGATGATTGAACAATTTACAGCAACAACTAATTACCTAATTTAACCCCAGGTTTTCGACGAGACTAACTAATAAACAAACGGGAAGGGTGTTACGCTGTTGAAGAGCTCATCTCAAGATCAAATTTCAGATCTAGCAATATTTTTACCGAAGATCTAGTGGTTATCGAGTTAAACAAAAACGGAGTTTATATCAGGCGGGTCTAAAAACTACGCCTATAAGGTATATTCACCTACCACCGGGCAGATACACGTGGCTGTCGATGTCAAAGGGATCGTCCTAAATCATACCGAGGTCAGAGTTCCTATTCCTGTTCATTAGCCAAGATGGAACAAAAATTGTCTGATATAAGTGGTCTGAGCATTCGACGCTCCAATTTTACGCGTCATATGAAGACACACCAAGGAAACAGAGTTCAGGGTACTAAATGCCCCAAGTCATTTTCACGTGCTGACTGCTATGAAAACCATTTCAAATCAAGTCGTGAAGGATATAAAATCCCATGCACTAAATGCCCTAAGTCTTTTACACACCCTGACAACCACGAGAGCCTTATTAGTTGCTGGTAGAGGTACAGCGTGACGACGAAAGGAAAAGCCTAGCTAGACCGTATTAATTGGGAGGATACACAAACTGCTTTCTCAAGCCGTATACGAACATGGTTAGCAAGCAATCTTAAGCATAAGTATCCAAGGGAATTCCTAAAGGACTGTTCAGGTCTTTTCTGTCGCCTCATAAAAATGTTCAAACTGATGCTGAATTCCTTCAGGGGTAAGTACACTAAGTAGTAGTAGATGAAGACATTGTTGAAAAGAATACCCGAATTCAGACAACAGGTAGAGAAACATCCCTTGCTACTGAACACACAGCTCATCCCGAGAGCGACTCATCAGCTGCTACCACCTGTGTAAGATATGGTTTGCGAGAACAGATCTTGCGTGGAAAATGTATAGATGGTTTTCTTACACACCTGTTAGAGATGCGTAAAAATTAAAAAAAAAAAAGTTGTAGCAGTTGCTCATAACGGGCAGGCTTTCGACACACAGTTTTGGATATATCAAAATTGAAACTATATGACTTTCATTAATCTTTATGCAAAAAGATGTTCCAGTTATTCTATAGATTAAATGTTAAAAATTCGAAGATCTAGTGGCTATCGAGTTGATAAAACGGAAGTTTACTTCAACAAGTCCATATATGTAGGCATGTGTATATTGGATATATCAAAAATTGAAACTATATGACTTTCATTACTCATACATGAGGCGACGTTCCGGTGACAAGGCACGAATTTGTTATAGCGATACAGATTCCCTAGTATACGTTGTAGAAACGCCTAATCTGTATGAAGTAATTAAACAAGACGTTCATGAACATTTCGACACCAGTGAACAAGATGTATACCGCACACGTAAGCAACACACGAATCTAATAGGAGAGTTCCCAAACGGGTTTCGGATTATGTTATAAGATGTCACCTCGGCTATATGGAGAATCAATAGAGCACTGGAAAAAAGAAACATCTATAGGGGTTAAGAATCATCTATCAACCCGCCTGGCCCAAGCGAGATCATATAGGGAGATTATTAAAACCTTAAAACTGTAGGTGTAAGTAATAGTCAGCGAAAAGAGACAGCTCGCGATCGCGTGAAGTGGGCCGATATGAAATCAGCATTTAAGGGACGCATGCGAACTGCTGTAATAACTAAAACCAAGCATATCGAACCGAAGGCTTTCATACAGGACTGTTCGACGTCGTTTCGGCGACAAGGCCCGAATTTGTTATAGCGATAATATGGTTTGCATACCCGGAGCGTCGAATGTTCAGCCCGCAGTACCTTCGCCGAAGAGTGCAGCAAGCGTAGAGGGATTGTAGCTATCAAGAATACTGACAATCTATGTCTACCCAGGGCTTTGATCGTAGGGAAGGCCTATGTTGATAATAGCTCTGATTACAAGAAGACCACTTCCGGATCCTATCCATCAGAAGAAAGCTGTAATAAACATTCAAAATTCCGATCAAAATTGTGGAGTATTCTAACGCTAACTACATTGGCCCTCTTCCGCATGTCAAGTTCTACAGTATTGATACCATGAAACCAAAAGCTCGTAAAGAATTCCTAAAGTGGTGCGAGGTAAAACAGGTTCTTGAGAATAAAAGAATAGTTAAGAGGGCGAAGGGTTATCAAGAAACATATAGTCAAAATCATATCACATAATATATGAGAATGAACTACATTTTAACGAGTTGGAATTTCCTATTAAGTTAAAGGATATTAACAAATTTGAAAAATTAAATAATATATCCGTAAACATTCAGCGGGTTCTGGCAAATAAACGAACAGTTAAGAAGGCAAAAAAAAAAGGGTATTAAAAACACATAGTGAAAAACACTATCGAAGCGCGAAGGGTGTTAAGAAACATATAGTAAAAACATCATCACATTTGATGACTATGTGAGTTGTTCATCAGATGGCAAAGAAACATCTGTACAGCAAAAATTATTCAGAGCCAATAAACATAATGTTGCAACTATCTCTCAAACCAAAATCGCGCTAAGTCCTCACGACGATAAGCGCTATATTATACCGGGCTCGCATGACACTCTACCGTAGGGTACTATCGCATACCGGATAAACAGGGTTGTATAAAATAATACTTAAGTTTAGATATAAGTTAATGTTAAGTTTTTCATATAACAAAATGATGTATATAATCACGCTAAGCCCTCACGACGATAAGAGCTATATTATACCGGGCTCATATGATACTCTACCTTGAGGCACTATAGCATACCTGCCAATAGTTGTACAATGTAATATTTAGGTTAGGATATAAGATAATGTAAGTTTTTCATATAACAAAATGATGTATATACTATAGTCTTAGAGAACAATGATATGTCAATAATAATAATATGGTTCATAGTAGAATGTAGAAGTAGCCCCTATCAACTTATAAACGAATAAATTTAACAAATGTGATACAGTTCACTCCTAAACGTCTATTTATTGCTTCTACCTCCTGTAAAAGCTGATTACACGCACTGATCATGTGTTCTTCACTGTCACTGCTCTGTATTTGAACAGGGGCCGATGTATAACGACGTGAATCAGACAGCAGCTCCCCCCTCGCTAGATAGCAGATGGTCATATTCATAACAAATAAGCGCTGCTACTGAAATAGGTATGCTGACTCCTGCGTCTAAGATACACTGTCGAAACTGTTGTTGTAATTGTAACTCATTTAGATTGTTACCGTCTTCGAACTCGTTTAATGATAATAGCGACATGATGTTTTTTTTCTCTCTTAAAACAACATCAACGCGTAAATTTAGTACAAATGAATCATTACAAAAATAAGAGAAAAATCCTACCTTATGGTTGGCTAAAGTTGCTGATTTAGACAGGTACCAACACACACACACACTCACACACTCAGAGTTTTATTTTACTACCATTAAACGTAATGAAGCTCTTGAACTGTAGTCGAGCATCTATATAGCAGGTATTGCTACGAGTTTGGGTTTTTATAGCCAAACAGTGAACAAGCCCCCTCCCCTGGTTACGTTACCAAACTACAAGATCTTGCGTAATATCCCATAGGGTTATCATTGGTGATGCGCAGCATACCTTTGATAGACCTGAGAGTTGGGGTAAAAATCAAGTTCCCACGAGAACACCTGCCTATTAATTTACTGATGTTTAAAATGTAGATCTCAACATAGATAATTTTTATTCCCCTGCCCTGGGTCAACAGTTTATATTTATTAAGAGCTGTTCTTAGTTTATGAGGGAAAAATTGTCATGTCTATAAATTCTAATACAATAGAACACTCGATTACGTAAATAAGCTATATGTATAACTGGCCTTTTTTTAAAGCTGATTAGCAGATAACAACTGTGAAAACAAAATACCTTTCTGACAATTTTGTTACTCTTGTCTAACGATGGTCTGTAAGATAGAAATCTTTAAACGATGCTCTCAAATGTTTATTGCATAGAAGGGGCGATAATTCTCAAACTCTTTGACAGAGCACATTTAAAGAGATACCACCCCCTGATAAAAATGTTAAAAAAACTCAAAGTGTCGAAATTGACTGCAATGAAAATTAAACCTTTAAAATAATGGCTGTATTTTACCCAGATATTACTATGGTTATCACAGAGTACCTATATAATAATAGGTTATATAAGATAAGAATTAGGATATATGGATTCAATGTCAAGAACGACTTGATTTCTCATGGAGTATTTTCAATTATCAACTTTCAGTTGTTTGAATTTCGAAACCAAAAAAATAATATGGGCCGTATTACGAGCCACGATTAAAGATGTCTCTAACTAAAGTTTCGTTTAAAATCAACAAGAATAAAGATAGCTTTATCTAATTTTAATAGGTGGGAAAAGATTAGAATTGGTCACCATGGTAATTAAACATGCTGTTAATTTAACAGAGAGAAGCGAATACGGCTTATCGTGTTTAGAAAGATCCAATTGAAAAAATATATTTGATCTTTGTATCAGCGAAAATTATTTTACTTGTAATAATAAACTTTATTTACAAAAAGACGGTTTATTTCTGTTAACTAACATATTTATGGATAACTTATAAGATCAAATATATTTTTTCAATTGGATCTTTCTAAACACGATAGGCCGTATTCGCATCTCTCTGTTAAATTAACAACATGTTTAATTACCATGGTGACCAATTCTAATCTTTTCCCACTTATTAAATTAGATAAAGCTATCTTTATTCTTGTTGATTTTAAACGAAACTTTAGTTAGAGATACCTTTAATCGTGGCTCGTAATACGCAATAATTCCATTTGTATTAAATAAAGGTTACAATCGATATCGCCTCTTGCTAACATTCAAAAAGTATGTAGTAACTGTCGTCGAATAGCTTTAGTATATCTTAACGTGGTAGTGTCGTTAACATTTTCGCAATATTTATGAGTGTAACATATGTAAATAGCTTAAGACACCCGACCCACGCATCTCTGTAATTAATATTGCGTTCTTTAAGGGCTTGTAAAATTCTAATGTACACCTTTGTCTTTATTATTAATATTTGTATCAAATTTCAGATCTGTATATAATCCCCACACTGACAGTTTAATTTATTAAAAAACCAAATTTCATAATTACCAGCTTTCTAGTAAATAGTTTCAAATATGAAATGAAAAAGAAGCTTTATTGAGAAGGTTTTTCAACTATTTTTCACTGTAAAAGAGAGAGAGAGAATGGATACTAATTAAAAAAAAAAAAGACAGATAGCGTTTAATGTATTTATTATTACAAACTATTGCTAACAAACTGATATGTCTCCTGAAAAAAAAAAAAGATACATATATTTACACCGCCATATATAGAATAATAAATCATACATAAATAATCCAGGCCTCCCTATGATCGAGTCGTACGTACACCTCGACAAGGACCGTAGTATCGCCTACTTCCAAATGCCCCGCTGCTACCTTGGTTGCGACAGCCGCCGGATAGCTGGGGAGAGGGGTACCAACCCCCATACAATGGATCAGAAACTGAAATATTAACATCGTTTTAGTATGTTGTTTATAGATAAATTAAAAAAAGTCTACTTACGACGCCCCTGTGTGTAGTGCTAGCGTACAATCGTCGTAATATTGTTCTGCACCATGCACGGACGGCTACCGATACATTTGCTGCAAAATTTACAATTTTAAATATAACTAAGTACTTGTAATCAAAGAAAAACAACTTACCCATTTTAAAAATATTTTATAAAAGTTGTCAGTAGTGGTAACGTTATGAAACTTTTATTTAATACTCGTCAACATGCAGTAACCTCTGTATTTATGTAAAACGAAATATACAGTCCCACCCCTAAACATGTTATTTTAAAATACAAAAAGGGTGTTAACGTTGGTTTTGTTTAACTAGGATTGGTTGGGACCCTAAGCTATTGCAAAAAATAATTAAGCCTATCATAGTTTATGCATTTTTCGATTTACAGATCTATAGAGAAATGATAAGAACGAAAATATATAGTCTATTTTACGTAATAAAGTAAAACGGACACCTCAGTTTAATTATGATGTTTCTCGAGCACTTATCTGGTAGATCTATCTACTCGAGGAAAGAATTTTTACCATTATAGATTATAATCTATAGGGCATACAAATAGAATCAGTAGGTGCTGTTATTAACAAGGATTGTTAAATGCTATTTTATGAGTTCTGACAAAAGATTTCCTTCAAATGTATACGACGACGACGACGAACGAACAAAAAAAAATCATGGCTTTATTGTCGCTGTTGAGTTTTATGACCCTGTCAATAGAACAACAGAGTGAGCGTTTCCTATCACTGTCAGCGACCAACATAAAAATTAGGGGTGTATTCGTAGGTAATAAATTTCTGTGAAAAAAAAATGCGACTGTGTGTCTTGATTTAAAGCCTTTTGTTTGTTCTATCATGTCGAGAAGACAGATTCACTTAAATACGACTGCATAATAATAATTAAATGAAATACACAATAAATACGAGTTCTACCCCTGTTAAATTTTTATAACGGTTTACAAAAAAAAAAAAATAAAATTCACGGAAACCGCTCACAGATAGATTAAAAAGTTTTTTATTCTCAGGCAGATTAAATAATAATAATGGTAAATATTATAGAGCTCGTACATGCAGTATTATATATATATATATATATATATATATATATATATATATATATATATATATATATATATATATATATATATATATATATATATATATATATATATATATATATATATATATATATATATATATAATGAAATCTACAGCTATAATCGAACAAAAAGGTAGGATTTTTGCGGTAGATAGGTCGATCAGATAGCGTTTTTCAAGAAATATATATTGGTGACAGCATTGAACAACCAAACCATAAAAATAGGGTGTATTCCATCCGGTAGATAATAAATTTCTAAATCTGTTCCTGCAGGTAGACGTTTTGTGTTTTCTTTTAAAATTCACCTAAATATTTAAACGAAAGAACAATAAGTCTTTTTAAGCAGATTCGACGCTATAAAAAGGGCACCATATAAAATAATGTATCTATATATTTATTGTTGTTCAATCTAAATTAATAATAATGCGTATACTATCAATGTTAACGAATGAGAAGTCTCACGAGTGATTTCTAATTGAATTAATTTCAATTGAAACGTAACATGCATTGGGAACATGTATAATATACACTTATATGTACCTATGATAATTTGTTAATACATTATCAGGCCACCTTTGACCGCCTTATTAGCATTTACAATTAATACATAACCATTTTTTTTTAGTGAAGTCTGATCAATAACAACACATGTTAAAAGAAACAAAGTAAGCAACTGTTACATTTTGCTGATTTTGTCTGGTAAATTTTACTGCAATCTAGTTTTGAAATGAGCATGTATAATTTCTATACGTATTATTCTATGTACTTCATTATATCAAATTGTTACCCTGTATACTTAAGTAACGAGTATACATACATGTATGAGAAGTAGGATACAGTTGTTACCTATACGAAAACCTTTAAGTAAAATATTTGTATAGTACCATATCTTAACTCTTAAGTAATAGTAATAGTAGTAATGTAACTTCAATAAGTACAACAACGTCTGAAGGATAATATTTTAAAGATAATTATCATTATTAATGTATATAATTGTTCCATTACTTATGTAGGAGTAATAGTTAGTTGTTAAATTGTTCAATTGTTGAGAAGAGTGTCATAGAATAACAAAAAAAAAAAAAAAGATTAATGTTCTATACGTATCATTCTATGTACCTCTTTATATCAAATTGTTACGCTGTCTACTTAAGTAACGAGTATACATGTATGAGAAATAAGATACAGTTGTTACATATACGAAAACCTTTAAGTGAAATATTTGTATAGTACCATATTTTAACTCTTAAGTAATAGTAGTAGTAATGTAGCTTCAATAAGTACAACACCGTCTTAGTTAGTTGTTAAATTTTAAACGAAAGAACAATAAGTCTTTTTAAGCAGACTAGACGCTATAAAAAGGGCACCGTATAAAATAATGCATCTATATATTTATTATTGTTCAATCTAAATTAATAATAATGCGTATACTATCAATGTTAACGAATGAGAAGTCTCACGAGCGATTTCTAATTGAATTAATTTCAATTGAAACGTAACATGCAGTGGGAACATGTATAATATACACTTATATGTACCTATGATAATTTGTTAACGCAAACATAGAGAACGTAGTAGAAATGACAAATTCAAAATGACAGATTTAAATGACAGATGCAAAAATGACATATGCAAAAATGACAGATTTAAATGACAGACGCATAAATGACCTATGCAAAAATGACAGAATTAAAATGACAGATGCAAAATGACAGATTAAAATTGACAGATTTAAATGATGACAGAGGCAAAATGACATATGCAAAAATGACAGATGCAAAAATGACAAACGATGCAAAAATGACAAATTTAAAATGACAGAAGCAAAATTGACAGATTTAAAATGACAGATGTAAAAACGACAGCAGTAAAATTGACAGATTTAAAAATGACATATGCAAAAATGACAAATATTTAAAATTGACCGATTCAAATTTAGCGCGCGCGCGCGCACGCAAGATGCTGTGATATAAAATGGTTGCCTCTCTGTAGTAGTAGTAATACAGATTTCTTCTTCTTCTTCATGACACGCCACCTAGTAGTAGTACACAACGCATCGATAATACAGATCCCTTCATGACGCCCTCTCTTAGCAATACACACTAATTGTAGCATTACGCCCTCTATTGGTAGCACTCAGTTTGCCGGTAATACAGATTCCCGTAATGGCGGCGGCGGGCGTGGTAGCCTGGCGCCAGGGCGTGGTAGAATGGAGCCAGACGTTCCAAAATGGCTACCTTCAACCAATCAGGAGCAAGGGGAGGAGCTACAGGAGTGGGGGTTAACCAATCAGAGAGCAGTAGGCGGGGAAATCCAAGATGGCGGCGACCAATCAGAAGCAAGGGGAGGAGCTACAGGAGTGGGGGTAGCCAATCAGAAGCAAGGGGAGGAGCCATGCCATTGGCATGCCACATGGCATGTCAATTTCCGTCTGGGCCAGGTGTCGCAATACCTACTAATATTATTACGAAGCAAATGTAAAGCTGGCTACAAACAAAGTATCCCGCGAAGAAGGACCAATGAACAATATGAATGAACAAAGTTAAAAAATGGACTGTATTACAACAAAAATTGGGAGCAAACTGTTAACTGAATGTTGAGCGGACTTACCTGACGTTTCGATGAGCTATTCGACGCTATAAGGATGCTCTATCGCCATATACTGTCTGCTCTAGCGCCTTCAATAACTGACCATTGCACAAAATACACCACCAGCACTTGTATTTCCAAATTATCAGCAAAATTATGCACACAAAGGTAAAAGTAATGTTTTGACCTCTTTCAAATTTTAATTGTTTTTTCGAAGTGGCTTTTATGTAGCCCACTCAGCAACAAAAATGTACAAAATTTTGTATTCAAAGCCGAACATTGTTTGTAACCAAAAAAAAACTAACTAAAACAGCTATTTGTCTTAACAACGGTTCACAAGTCCATTGTGTCTTCCGGTCATAGCAGCAGCACCGTCGGTACAAACACCAACACAATTTTTCCAGCATAAATCTTTTTCCACAAAATAATTATTTATGGCAGTAAAAATTTCTTCCGCTGTAGTTCGTGCTTTTAATAGCAAACAACAAAGTAACTCTTCGCTAATTGTTTTCAGGTCATAGTCGACAAATCTAACATAAATCAAAAGAGTGGCGGCGTTAACGATGTCTGTAGATTCATCCAACTGGATGGCAAAATAAGAAGATTTCTTAACTTTCTCGATTAATTGCTCTTCAATATCTTTAGAAATTTCATGAATGCGTCTAGCTACTGTGTCATTGGACAAAGGAATTTTATTTATTTTTTGGGAAGCTTCTTTCCCAAATAATTCGGTACACACCTCAAGCAAACACGGTTTGATTAATGTTTCACCGATTGTGTACGGTTTTTTACATTTAGCAATACGACTAGCCACAAGATAAGAGCATTTCAAAGACTGTTTATCAAAAATTCCATACGTTTTAATTATTTTCTTGCTTTTTCGTAATTCGTCTTGCTTTCTTAAAAAAAATCGCGAGGTTTATCTTTGTAATCTGAATGGTTTGTTTCCAAATGTCTCAATAATTTGTTTGGTTTCAAACAGGCATTTGCCAACACATTTGCGCAAATAACACATTGAGGTAAATCAATTCCGTTTTCCGTGCGACTTGTAAAACCATAATCAATGTATTTATCCTTGTAATATTGAATTTTGGCCCCTGTAAGTTTAATCTGCTAAAGATAGTAACATATAGTTACTACAAAAATAATACTTACCTTTTTTGCTAATCTTTCATTACTATCATTTAAAGTGGAAGTTGACGGAGTAGAGTCAGTAGACGAATCTTGGTGTGAATTGGCCGGTTGATAATTAAATGTTCCCGCTTGATTGTTATTATTAGCATTTAATGAAATGCATGGTTTTTTCAAGAAATCCAATAAAATATTACGTCTATCACTCATTTCAAGTGCTATTTATTTTGATAGTAGGTATTGCGCCACCTGGGCCAGACATTTTTGTGGGGATGCAGTCGTCGTTAAGTACGGAATCTGCATTACCGACATTCTGTATTACCGGCATTTGGTTCGTCACTCGGCTAAATGGCAACGCTGTTGCTAGGGGAAAACAGATGGCGCCAGTGTCGTTTTTGTACCGACATTCTGTATTATCGGCATTTGGTTCGTCACTCGGCTAAATGGTGTTAGTGTTTCTAGGGGAAAACAAAGGGCGCCAGTGTCGTTTTACGTGATTTTTGTACCGACATTCTGTATTATCGGCATTTGGTTCGTCACTTGGCTAAATGGTGTTAGTGTTTCTAGGAGAAAACAGATGGAACCAGTGTCGTTTTTGTACCGACATTCTGTATTATCGGCATTTGGTTCGTCACATGGCTAAATGGTAGCGTCGTTGCTAGGGGAAAACAGAGGGCGTCGGTGTCGTCTGACGTCGTGACTCTCGAAGTACGGAATCTGTATTACAGGTATATGGTTCGGCGCTCGGCTAAATGGTGTTGCTGGGAAAAATCCCCAGAGGACACTGTTAATAGAGGGTGGCATGCAAAGGGGTCTGTATTACCGGTAGCCTGTGTACTACTACTAGGGGGCGCGACCTCATGAAGAAATCTGTATTATCCTACGTACTGATGCTATTAGAGGTCGCATTAAAGAATCTCCTCTCTCACTCTCTCCTATTAGAGGTCGCATTAAAGAGCCTTCACTCTCACTCTCTCCTATTAGAGGAAGCCTTAAAGAGTCTTCTCTCTCTCTCACTCTCACGCTCACTCTCTCTCTCTCTCTCTCTCTTCATCCTAATGCTAGTAAATGAAACAGTATTGGATAGAGGTGACCGTTACGTCTACTGGGATTGGTTCGAACGGCTTTGTTATTTTATACGTGAAAATACAAATCGATAAATGTTTTACTGTTTTTATTATTATTTTTCGTAAAGTTACACAATATTACTAATATTCTATTGTAAATCAGCTTAAACTAGGTGATTATAGTTTTACAGTGTTTAAATAGAATATTTATTTAGCTAGGATGATAATAATAATAATAATACACGTATAGAACGTTAATCTTTTTTATTCTACGACAATCTTTTTCAAAATTATTGAACAATTTAACAACTAACTAAGACGGTGTTGTACTTATTGAAGCTACATTACTACTACTATTACTTAAGAGTTAAAATATGGTACTATACAAATATTTCACTTAAAGGTTTTCGTATATGTAACAACTGTATCTTATTTCTCATACATGTATACTCGTTACTTAAGTAGACAGCGTAACAATTTGATATAAAGAGGTACATAGAATGATACGTATAGAACATTAATCTTTTTTTTTTTGTTATTCTATGACACTCTTCTCAACAATTGAACAATTTAACAACTAACTATTACTCCTACATAAGTAATGGAACAATTATATACATTAATAATGATAATTATCTTTAAAATATTATCCTTCAGACGTTGTTGTACTTATTGAAGTTACATTACTACTACTACTATTACGTAAGAGTTAAAATATGGTACTATACAAATATTTTACTTAAAGGTTTTCGTATAGGTAACATACGGTATATCACCATATAGGTAACATATAGGTAACTCATACATGTATGTATACTCATTACTTAAGTATACCGGATAACAATTTGATATAATGAAGTACATAGAATAATACGTATAGAAATTATACATGCTCATTTCAAAAACTAGATTGCAGTAAAATTTGCCAGACAAAATCAGCAAAATGTAACAGTTGCTTACTTTGTTTCTTTTAACATGTGTTGTTATTGATCAGACTTCACTAAAAAATGGTTATGTATTAATTGTAAATGCTAATAAGGTGGTCTAAGGTGGCCTGATAGGTTTCAGACAGCCGCTGTTTCCTGAAGGTTTGTTAAATAGTTGTAACAAGTCAATTTTTCTACGTAAGCTCGGTTTTATAGTCAGCTCTTTCTACAGGAATAAACTTGTATGCGTGGAGACCCAAATACAGTTGTTCTTAACACCTGCTAAAAGAAAATGACAAATGCAAAAAAAAAAAATGACAGACGTGTAATTGACAGTATAACTACATTGAGAACAATTACCTAAATTACACATTTGATACACTTTTAAACATGTTTATGTTTTTGTCTCCATGGTCGTTTTTCAGATGGCCATTGTAGGCATCAAGGCTTGAAAAAGACTTTGGACATCTAGTACAGTATATTTTGCTTGCTGCATGAACGGTCTTCATATGTCTCTCATGGCTGTCAGGGCGTGTAAAAGACTTAGTGCATTTAGTGCATGGGTTTTTATATCCTTCATGACTTGATTTGAAATGGTTTTCATAGCAGTCAACACGTGAAAAAGACTTGGGGCATTTAGTACACTGAAATTTGGGTCCTTGGTGAATCTGCATGTGACGTGTGAAATTGGAGCGTCGAATGATCAGGCCACATATATCACACAAATGTTGTTTCATCGTGGTTGATGAACTGGAATAGGAACTCTGACCGATGCTTCACTGTAAATAGACACAAATTAGCATACAAAAACCTTTAGAAATTTAGATGTATACCCAAATTTAAAATCACAATTCCCAGACGAATTAGACGAATCAAAATTCAAAAATTCTGACTAGGAAGGAGGTCTTCCCTTATAATTACATTAACGACTGGACGACGAAACTTGACGAGACATAATTACCGGTCAAATCCAAATTCTACGATAGTTTAACAGATGAATGCTATACACAAGCCGCCTCTTTCGGTTGTCAAAATTTAGGCGAGTACAACGATTTATATTTGAAAACAGATGTATTACTTCTAGCCGACGTTTTGAGCATTGGCTTAGACCCAGCGCGTTACTACACCCTACCCGGATACACTTGGGATTGAATTACCTCATTCTTGCTTCTCTCTCATATTAGTTATAGCTATCACTTTTTCATACCATGGTACAGATGGGTGAGAATAGTAATAATACACACACATATAAAACATTAATCTTTTTTATTCTATGACAATATTTCTCAAAATTTGTATTGAACAACAACAAAACAACAATAATTAAATAACTAAACAACTATCTGTTCTCGGATAACCGTGATAGAACATCTTTTATTCTATGAGAATCTTTCTCACTTTCTTACGTCGGCAGTAGTACCTGATGTTTGGCTTGGTTTACGGTTCGATAAAACACGGCATATACCAGCTCAAGATGACCGTGAGATGTTATTATAAATTTAAAGAGAGCGACATATTTTTTTTTTTCAAATTCTATTCTTTCTATAAAACAATCGGCTATTGGAGACAAATCACTCTAAAATATTATTATTAAAAATTAAGAAATGTATTGCTTGTTATAATTCGCGCTCTGAAGGGTATTCTACCCAAAACTCTGCAGAGTCACCTCTTCTAAAAATATTTAAATTAATCAATCACTTCATGAAATCCATAGAGAATTATGCAATCTTATTAAATAAGTCTAGAAACAGATTTATACCAGAACGTTTACTGAGGCAGTGAGAGGTTGAGAAATAAGAAGATTTTATAGAATGTATTTCGTTTATTTTATCATCTTATCAAAAATATTACATATAAATACTATTACAATACGGCTATAGTACATAGTACAAATTAAATATTTACTTATTCTATGATTTTTCTCGCTTTAAGCTCTGTGATGACTGAAATTATTTCGTTGTCGTTTTCGAGACTGTTGCTATGAGCCTTCTTTGCGGCGTACAACAATTGTAGTCGATCCACTAGTTGATCAGGCGTACTCTGACGTATCCAATCCGGTTTCATCATCTTGTTTAACTTTTTGGGAAGACTAACCTCAAAGTCTATTCTGTATAAATTTGGTCTGATTACATTTTCGTATTTCCAATGTTTAACGCGTATTAGTCGACCGTTGCGTCTATAGTCTTTCTTATGAGCATTAGTAAGTGAGATTATTTTCATATAGTTGTCGATATCTTCCTCTGTTGGACTAGGAGGGCTTATTCGTTTAAGCGTTAGTAAAGTAAACAGACCGGGTGTTCCATTGAAAAGTTTGTTTTTAATTAAAATATCTTTTCCTTGAAACTGTACTCGTGAACAAGCAAACCGCCACTTATCGATGTCATTATATAGACCGTACCTAGTTTTATCTACGTTTTTGTTTTCTCCGCTAGCTAATAATGCTCTATAATAGTTAGAGAATTCCTGATAAATCTTTAAGTCGGAATCGCATTCTTCTTCTTCTTCCTCAGCATCATCATCATCATCATCATCATCTTCAACAGATGTAACTGAAGATGCCTGTTCAAGTTTCGGTGAGAGATAAACGGTCCCCGGTCGAGGTTCAGTTTTATCACTGTGAAAGTAGGCTAATTTATTTCGTATAGCATTACGAGCGTTTATTATTTCATCATCATCATCATCGAGCCTTATTTCTTTATTTATGTCATGGGGTTCATTGGTATGCATACGTTTCAGACCCTCGTCTTTAATTATTACATCATTTCTAGGTTTCGTCTTATTATCATTATTATTATTCGCACCTATGGTGGTACAATGGATTGTTTTCAAGTGCCTTTTATAACTACTATTACGTGAAAAAGATTTGAAACATTTAGTACATGGGACTTTGTGTCCGCGGTGTATATTCATATGGCTTGCATACCCGGAGCGTCGAATGTTCAGACCGCATACATCACACAAGCGTCGTTCCATAACGTCTAATGAGTGATCAGGAACGAAGTTCCTGTTTATATAGTCTAGTTACATGTACATACACGCGCAATTTCAAACAGATACACGCACGGACGTACATAATAAAGCATAAACACACGCAATTTCAAACAGATACACGCATAGACGTACATAATAAAGCATAAACACACGCAATTTCAAACAGATACACGCATAGACGTACATAATAAAGCATAAACACGCGCAAATTCAAACAGATACACGCACGGACGTACATAATAAAGCATAAACACGCGCAATTTCAAACAGATACACGTACAGACGTACATAGTAAAGCATAAACACGCGCAATTTCAAACAGATACACGTACAGACGTACATAATAAAGCATAAACACGCGCAAATTCAAACAGATACACGCACAGACGTACATAATAAAGCATGAACACGCGCAATTTCAAACAGATACACGTACAGACGTACATAGTAAAGCATAAACACGCGCAATTTCAAACAGATACACGTACAGACGTACATAATAAAGCATAAACACGCGCAAATTCAAACAGATACACGCACGGACGTACATAATAAAGCATAAACACGCGCAATTTCAAACAGATACACGCACATACGTACATAATAAAGCATAAACACGCGCAATTTCAAACAGATACACGTACAGACGTACATAATAAAGCATAAACACGCGCAATTTCAAACAGATACACGCACAGACGTACATAATAAAGCATAAACACGCGCAATTTCAAACAGATACACGCACGGACGTACATAATAAAGCATAAACACACGCAATTTCAAACAGATACACGCACGGACGTACATAATAAAGCATAAACACACGCAATTTCAAACAGATACACGCACGGACGTACATAATAAAGCATGAACACGCGCAATTTCAAACAGATACACGTACAGACGTACATAGTAAAGCATAAACACGCGCAATTTCAAACAGATACACGTACAGACGTACATAATAAAGCATAAACACGCGCAATTTCAAACAGATACACGCACGGACGTACATAATAAAGCATAAACACACGCAATTTCAAACAGATACACGCATAGACGTACATAATAAAGCATAAACACACGCAATTTCAAACAGATACACGCACGGACGTACATAATAAAGCATAAACACGCGCAATTTCAAACAGATACACGCACAGACGTACATAATAAAGCATGAACACGCGCAATTTCAAACAGATACACGTACAGACGTACATAGTAAAGCATAAACACGCGCAATTTCAAACAGATACACGTACAGACGTACATAATAAAGCATAAACACGCGCAATTTCAAACAGATACACGCACGGACGTACATAATAAAGCATAAACACACGCAATTTCAAACAGATACACGCATAGACGTACATAATAAAGCATAAACACACGCAATTTCAAACAGATACACGCATAGACGTACATAATAAAGCATAAACACGCGCAAATTCAAACAAATACACGCACGGACGTACATAATAAAGCATAAACACGCGCAATTTCAAACAGATACACGTACAGACGTACATAGTAAAGCATAAACACGCGCAATTTCAAACAGATACACGTACAGACGTACATAATAAAGCATAAACACGCGCAAATTCAAACAGATACACGCACAGACGTACATAATAAAGCATGAACACGCGCAATTTCAAACAGATACACGTACAGACGTACATAGTAAAGCATAAACACGCGCAATTTCAAACAGATACACGTACAGACGTACATAATAAAGCATAAACACGCGCAAATTCAAACAGATACACGCACGGACGTACATAATAAAGCATAAACACGCGCAATTTCAAACAGATACACGCACATACGTACATAATAAAGCATAAACACGCGCAATTTCAAACAGATACACGTACAGACGTACATAATAAAGCATAAACACGCGCAATTTCAAACAGATACACGCACAGACGTACATAATAAAGCATAAACACGCGCAATTTCAAACAGATACACGCACGGACGTACATAATAAAGCATAAACACACGCGATTTCAAACAGATACACGCATAGACGTACATAATAAAGCATAAACACACGCAATTTCAAACAGATACACGCATAGACGTACATAATAAAGCATAAACACGCGCAATTTCAAACAGATACACGTACAGACGTACATAATAAAGCATAAACACGCGCAATTTCAAACAGATACACGCACAGACGTACATAATAAAGCATAAACACGCGCAATTTCAAACAGATACACGCACGGACGTACATAATAAAGCATAAACACACGCGATTTCAAACAGATACACGCATAGACGTACATAATAAAGCATAAACACACGCAATTTCAAACAGATACACGCATAGACGTACATAATAAAGCTTAAACACGCGCAATTTCAAACAGATACACGTACAGACGTACATAATAAAGCATAAACACGCGCAATTTCAAACAGATACACGCACGGACGTACATAATAAAGCATAAACACACGCGATTTCAAACAAATACACGCATAGACGTACATAATAAAGCATAAACACACGCAATTTCAAACAGATACACGCATAGACGTACATAATAAAGCATAAACACGCGCAAATTCAAACAGATACATGCACGGACGTACATAATAAAGCATAAACACACGCAATTTCAAACAGATACACGCACAGACGCACATAATAAAGCATAAACACACGCAATTTCAAACAGATACACGTACAGACGTACATAATAAAGCATAAACACGCGCAATTTCAAACAGATACACGCACAGACGTACATAATAAAGCATGAACACGCGCAATTTCAAACAGATACACGTACAGACGTACATAGTAAAGCATAAACACGCGCAATTTCAAACAGATACACGTACAGACGTACATAATAAAGCATAAACACGCGCAAATTCAAACAGATACACGCACGGACGTACATAATAAAGCATAAACACGCGCAATTTCAAACAGATACACGCACAGACGTACATAATAAAGCATAAACACGCGCAATTTCAAACAGATACACGTACAGACGTACATAATAAAGCATAAACACGCGCAATTTCAAACAGATACACGCACAGACGTACATAATAAAGCATAAACACGGGCAATTTCAAACAGATACACGCACAGACGTACATAATAAAGCATAAACACGCGCAATTTCAAACAGATACACGCACGGACGTACATAATAAAGCATAAACACACGCGATTTCAAACAGATACACGCATAGACGTACATAATAAAGCATAAACACACGCAATTCCAAACAGATACACGCATAGACGTACATAATAAAGCATAAACACGCGCAATTTCAAACAGATACACGTACAGACGTACATAATAAAGCATAAACACGCGCAATTTCAAACAGATACACGCACAGACGTACATAATAAAGCATAAACACGCGCAATTTCAAACAGATACACGCACGGACGTACATAATAAAGCATAAACACACGCGATTTCAAACAGATACACGCATAGACGTACATAATAAAGCATAAACACACGCAATTTCAAACAGATACACGCATAGACGTACATAATAAAGCATAAACACGCGCAATTTCAAACAGATACACGTACAGACGTACATAATAAAGCATAAACACGCGCAATTTCAAACAGATACACGCACAGACGTACATAATAAAGCATAAACACGCGCAATTTCAAACAGATACACGCACGGACGTACATAATAAAGCATAAACACACGCGATTTCAAACAGATACACGCATAGACGTACATAATAAAGCATAAACACACGCAATTTCAAACAGATACACGCATAGACGTACATAATAAAGCATAAACACGCGCAAATTCAAACAGATACATGCACGGACGTACATAATAAAGCATAAACACACGCAATTTCAAACAGATACACGCACAGACGCATATAATAAAGCATAAACACACGCAATTTCAAACAGATACACGTACAGACGTACATAATAAAGCATAAACACGCGCAATTTCAAACAGATACACGCACAGACGTACATAATAAAGCATGAACACGCGCAATTTCAAACACATACACGTACAGACGTACATAGTAAAGCATAAACACGCGCAATTTCAAACAGATACACGTACAGACGTACATAATAAAGCATAAACACGCGCAAATTCAAACAGATACACGCACGGACGTACATAATAAAGCATAAACACGCGCAATTTCAAACAGATACACGCACAGACGTACATAATAAAGCATAAACACGCGCAATTTCAAACAGATACACGTACAGACGTACATAATAAAGCATAAACACGCGCAATTTCAAACAGATACACGCACAGACGTACATAATAAAGCATAAACACGCGCAATTTCAAACAGATACACGCACGGACGTACATAATAAAGCATAAACACACGCGATTTCAAACAGATACACGCATAGACGTACATAATAAAGCATAAACACACGCAATTTCAAACAGATACACGCATAGACGTACATAATAAAGCATAAACACGCGCAATTTCAAACAGATACACGTACAGACGTACATAATAAAGCATAAACACGCGCAATTTCAAACAGATACACGCACAGACGTACATAATAAAGCATAAACACGCGCAATTTCAAACAGATACACGCACGGACGTACATAATAAAGCATAAACACACGCGATTTCAAACAGATACACGCATAGACGTACATAATAAAGCATAAACACACGCAATTTCAAACAGATACACGCATAGACGTACATAATAAAGCATAAACACGCGCAAATTCAAACAGATACATGCACGGACGTACATAATAAAGCATAAACACACGCAATTTCAAACAGATACACGCACAGACGCATATAATAAAGCATAAACACACGCAATTTCAAACAGATACACGTACAGACGTACATAATAAAGCATAAACACGCGCAATTTCAAACAGATACACGCACAGACGTACATAATAAAGCATGAACACGCGCAATTTCAAACACATACACGTACAGACGTACATAGTAAAGCATAAACACGCGCAATTTCAAACAGATACACGTACAGACGTACATAATAAAGCATAAACACGCGCAAATTCAAACAGATACACGCACGGACGTACATAATAAAGCATAAACACGCGCAATTTCAAACAGATACACGCACAGACGTACATAATAAAGCATAAACACGCGCAATTTCAAACAGATACACGTACAGACGTACATAATAAAGCATAAACACGCGCAATTTCAAACAGATACACGCACAGACGTACATAATAAAGCATAAACACGCGCAATTTCAAACAGATACACGCACGGACGTACATAATAAAGCATAAACACACGCGATTTCAAACAGATACACGCATAGACGTACATAATAAAGCATAAACACACGCAATTTCAAACAGATACACGCATAGACGTACATAATAAAGCATAAACACGCGCAATTTCAAACAGATACACGTACAGACGTACATAATAAAGCATAAACACGCGCAATTTCAAACAGATACACGCACAGACGTACATAATAAAGCATAAACACGCGCAATTTCAAACAGATACACGCACGGACGTACATAATAAAGCATAAACACACGCGATTTCAAACAGATACACGCATAGACGTACATAATAAAGCATAAACACACGCAATTTCAAACAGATACACGCATAGACGTACATAATAAAGCATAAACACGCGCAATTTCAAACAGATACACGTACAGACGTACATAATAAAGCATAAACACGCGCAATTTCAAACAGATACACGCACAGACGTACATAATAAAGCATAAACACGCGCAATTTCAAACAGATACACGCACGGACGTACATAATAAAGCATAAACACACGCGATTTCAAACAGATACACGCATAGAAGTACATAATAAAGCATAAACACACGCAATTTCAAACAGATACACGCATAGACGTACATAATAAAGCATAAACACGCGCAAATTCAAACAGATACATGCACGGACGTACATAATAAAGCATAAACACACGCAATTTCAAACAGATACACGCACAGACGCACATAATAAAGCATAAACACACGCAATTTCAAACAGATACACGTACAGACGTACATAATAAAGCATAAACACGCGCAATTTCAAACAGATACACGCACAGACGTACATAATAAAGCATGAACACGCGCAATTTCAAACAGATACACGTACAGACGTACATAGTAAAGCATAAACACTCGAAATTTCAAACAGATACACGTACAGACGTACATAATAAAGCATAAACACGCGCAATTTCAAACAGATACACGCACAGACGTACATAATAAAGCATAAACACGCGCAATTTCAAACAGATACACGCACGGACGTACATAATAAAGCATAAACACACGCGATTTCAAACAGATACACGCATAGACGTACATAATAAAGCATAAACACACGCAATTTCAAACAGATACACGCATAGACGTACATAATAAAGCATAAACACGCGCAATTTCAAACAGATACACGTACAGACGTACATAATAAAGCATAAACACGCGCAATTTCAAACAGATACACGCACAGACGTACATAATAAAGCATAAACACACGCAATTTCAAACAGATACACGCATAGACGTACATAATAAAGCATAAACACGCGCAAATTCAAACAGATACATGCACGGACGTACATAATAAAGCATAAACACACGCAATTTCAAACAGATACACGCACAGACGCACATAATAAAGCATAAACACACGCAATTTCAAACAGATACACGTACAGACGTACATAATAAAGCATAAACACGCGCAATTTCAAACAGATACACGTACAGACGTACATAATAAAGCATAAACACGCGCAATTTCAAACAGATACACGCACGGACGTACATAATAAAGCATAAACACACGCGATTTCAAACAGATACACGCATAGACGTACATAATAAAGCATAAACACACGCAATTTCAAACAGATACACGCATAGACGTACATAATAAAGCATAAACACGCGCAAATTCAAACAGATACATGCACGGACGTACATAATAAAGCATAAACACACGCAATTTCAAACAGATACACGCACAGACGCACATAATAAAGCATAAACACACGCAATTTCAAACAGATACACGTACAGACGTACATAATAAAGCATAAACACGCGCAATTTCAAACAGATACACGCACAGACGTACATAATAAAGCATGAACACGCGCAATTTCAAACAGATACACGTACAGACGTACATAGTAAAGCATAAACACGCGCAATTTCAAACAGATACACGTACAGACGTACATAATAAAGCATAAACACGCGCAATTTCAAACAGATACACGTACAGACGTACATAATAAAGCATAAACACGCGCAATTTCAAACAGATACACGTACAGACGTACATAATAAAGCATAAACACGCGCAATTTCAAACAGATACACGAACAGACGTACATAATAAAGCATAAACACGCGCAATTTCAAACAGATACACGTACAGACGTACATAATAAAGCATAAACACGCGCAATTTCAAACAGATACACGCACAGACGTACATAATAAAGCATAAACACGCGCAATTTCAAACAGGAGGTCAAGAAGAGAGAGAGAGATGTGATCATAGAGGAAATAAAGTACATGAATACAAGAAATGAGGCCATTTATCAGGATAACTATATACCCCAATGGTTCGTAACGCCGTTAGAGGAATGCCAAGAAAAATTTTTCGAATATAATAACAAAATTATCATTTAATTATCATATTAATCATTTGCTACATCTATAATAAACTAACGCGCGCGCGTATACTTTTTACAGCAAAAAGCAAAGCAGTTGGACGCTAAAAACAATAATCAATCTCCAAGTAAACATCAACAAGTTTACCCAGTAGCACGGCTCTTCATATATCGATCTACCCAAGCAGAAAACATTCAAAATTCCGATCAAAACTGCTTCATGTGGATCATTCTAACGCTAACTACACCGGTCCTCTTCCGCATATCAAGTTCTACAGCAATGATACCGTGAAACCAAAAGCTCGTAAAGAATTCCTAAAGTGGTACGAGGTAAAACAGGTACACGATTTTCCCATGGCTCAGACAGGTAAAAAGTGAAATGGAGATTCAGCAGATTCTGGCAAATAAGCGAACAGTTAAGAAGGCAAAGGGTGTTAAAACACATAGTGAAAAACACTATCACATTCGACGACTATGCTAACTGATTAAATGAAGGCAAGGAAACATATATGCAACAAAAACTGTTCAGATCCAATAAACAGCAGGTTTCAAACATCTCTCAGATTAAAATCGCACTAAGCCATCACGACGATAAGCGCTATATTATCCCAAGTTCGTACGACACTCTACCGTAGGGTACTATCACTTACCTGCCAGTAGTTGTACAAAATAATACTTAAGATTAGATATAAGTTAATGTTAAGTTTTTCATATTACAAAAATAAGAGAAAAATCCTACCTTATGGTTGACTAAAGTTGATGATTTAGGCAGGTACTAACACAAACACATACACACAGAGTTTTTATTTTACAATCACTAAACGTAATGAAGCTCTTGAACTGTAGTCGAGCATCTATATAGCAGGTATTGCTATGAGTTTGGGTTTTTATAGCCAAACAGTGAACGAGACCCCTGGTGGACGCGTTACCAAACTACAAGATCTTGCGCAATATCCCATAGGATTATCAAAGGTGTTGCGCAGCATACCTCTGATGGTTATCACCTGAGAGTTGGGTAAAATCAAGTTCCCACGAGAACATCTGCCTATTAATTTACTGATGTTTAAAAATGTAGATCTCAACATAGATAATTTTTATTCCCCTGCCCAGGGTCAACAGTTTATATTTATTAAGAGCTGTTCTTAGTTTATGAGGGAAAAATTGTCATGTCTATAAATTCTAATACAATAGAACACCTGATTACGTAAATAAGCTATATGTATAACTGGCCTTTTTAAAAGCTGATTAGCAGATAACAACTGCGAAAACAAAATACCTTTCTGACAATTTTGTTACTCTTGTCTAACGATGGTCTGTAAGATAGAAATCTTTAAAACGATGCTCTCAAATGTTTATTGCATAGAAGGGGCGATAATTCTCAAACTCTTTGACAGAGCACATAAAAAGAGATACCACCCCCTGATAAAAAATGTTAAAAAAAAAACTCAAAGTGTCGAAATTGACTGCAATGAAAATTAAACCATTAAAATAATGGCTGGATTTTACCCAGATATTACTATGGTTATCACCTTATCACAGAGTACCTATATAATAATAGGCTATATAAGATAAGAGTTAGGATATATGGATTCAATGTCAAGAACGACTTGATTTCTCATTGAGTATTTTCAATTATCAACTTTCAGTTGTTTGAATTTGACAAAAAAAAAATGAAGATCGACGTCGGTAAAAACTCAATGACGCACCATTATTATAATGCTCTTAATATTTATTTACTAATAAAAATACATATTATTATTAAGCTAATTTAATATTGTTTATTGTTTCCAGCCTTATTTTGTGGAACTCCATAATCATGAAATAAATAAAGATTATTAAAAGTTTCACAGTTTTATTAAAATATACCTGACAATATTGTTTCGACAGCTATGCTGTCATTATCAAAGGTAATATAATTATAAACAAACACGTCGCTAAGGTAGATACAAAATAGGTAACTAGATAAAATAATAATAATAATAATAAAAATTAATAATAAAAATCATAATTAAACATCTAATACTTCCAGTAACGGAGAATTACTGAGCTCAAGTTGTTCATTCATTAAAGGTACCCTGAGTTTGTGTTTGTATATCTCAAAGGCTTCTAAAATGTCTAATTTGCGTTTGTTATTACAAAAATGTAGGAATTTAATATTATTTTGAGGAGTCATTGTGTGATTTTGTTCTAAAAGGTGTTTGGCGTAATTCGATTTTTCAGGATGTTTATTTTTGTAATGACGTATGTGTTCTTTATATCTTATGTCAAAATTTCGAAGTGTTTGTCCAATATATACCGAACTACAAAAAGAACAATTTAAACGGTAAATGCCCGATTTCATGATATCATGTGTTCTGTCTTTAGCATTAAATAAAAATGAAAAAGTGTTAGTGTTGGTTTTAAATGTTATTTTATAATTGTTGGTTTTTCTTAGTATATGTACAATTTTTTCTGATATTTTGCCAAAATATGGTATAGATATGTAATTTGTGTCTTCTGTTTGATTGTCAATGGGATATATTCTTTTGATAGCTAACCTATAATCTTTTTGTTTAATTAAAGTGTCAATCATGTTCGGATTATAATGATTTGCATGTGCTAGTTGTTTAATGGTTGATATCTCTTTGCTAAAATCTGATTTTGTTAGTGGAATAGTTAAAGCTCTGTGTACTAATGATCTGTATGCTGCTATTTTATGTGTATTGTGGTGACAAGATTCATTTGGTATTGTTATGTCTGTTTGTGTTGGTTTTCTGTATATGGAAAATTCAAAAAGATTGTCTGCGTTAATCTTGATATTTAAGTCTAGAAAGTTTATAGCCCTGTTTTGTTCTGTTTCTAGTGTAAATTTTATATTAGGATGGATATTGTTTATAAGAATTAAAAATTCTTTGATAACCTCAAAAGAACTGTCAAAACAAGCTAAAATGTCATCAACATAACGAAACCAGAAGATAATGTGTTTAGAGAGGTTTAATTCAAATATTCGATCTTCAAACTTGTCCATAAATATGTTAGCTAATAGAGGACTTAGAGAATTACCCATAGGTAAACCATCCTTTTGTAAATAAATTATGTTATTAAAAGTGAAATAATTTTGACTTATACAAAGGTCAAATAATTGAATTAACTCTAACCTTTTAACTAATTCTATATTACTATTGATCAAGAAACTATCTAATAGAGGAATACATTCTTGTGGGGGTATTCTGGAGAACATGTTGCAAATATGTAATATAGAATTAGTTAAAAGGTTAGAGTTAATTCAATTATTTGACCTTTGTATAAGTCAAAATTATTTCACTTTTAATAACATAATTTATTTACAAAAGGATGGTTTACCTATGGGTAATTCTCTAAGTCCTCTATTAGCTAACATATTTATGGACAAGTTTGAAGATCGAATATTTGAATTAAACCTCTCTAAACACATTATCTTCTGGTTTCGTTATGTTGATGACATTTTAGCTTGTTTTGACAGTTCTTTTGAGGTTATCAGAGAATTTTTAATTCTTATAAACAATATCCATCCTAATATAAAATTTACACTAGAAACAGAACAAAACAGGGCTATAAACTTTCTAGACTTAAATATCAAGATTAACGCAGACAATCTTTTTGAATTTTCCATATACAGAAAACCAACACAAACAGACATAACAATACCAAATGAATCTTGTCACCACAATACACATAAAATAGCAGCATACAGATCATTAGTACACAGAGCTTTAACTATTCCACTAACAAAATCAGATTTTAGCAAAGAGATATCAACCATTAAACAACTAGCACATGCAAATCATTATAATCCGAACATGATTGACACTTTAATTAAACAAAAAGATTATAGGTTAGCTATCAAAAGAATATATCCCATTGACAATCAAACAGAAGACACAAATTACATATCTATACCATATTTTGGCAAAATATCAGAAAAAATTGCACATATACTAAGAAAAACCAACAATTATAAAATAACATTTAAAACCAACACTAACACTTTTTCATTTTTATTTAATGCTAAAGACAGAACACATGATATCATGAAATCGGGCATTTACCGTTTAAATTGTTCTTTTTGTAGTTCGGTATATATTGGACAAACACTTCGAAATTTTGACATAAGATATAAAGAACACGTACGTCATTACAAAAATAAACATCCTGAAAAATCGAATTACGCCAAACACCTTTTAGAACAAAATCACACAATGACTCCTCAAAATAATATTAAATTCCTACATTTTTGTAATAACAAACGCAAATTAGACATTTTAGAAGCCTTTGAGATATACAAACACAAACTCAGGGTACCTTTAATGAATGAACAACTTGAGCTCAGTAATTCTCCGTTACTGGAAGTATTAGATGTTTAATTATGATTTTTATTATTAATTTTTATTATTATTATTATTATTTTATCTAGTTACCTATTTTGTATCTACCTTAGCGACGTGTTTGTTTATAATTATATTACCTTTGATAATGACAGCATAGCTGTCGAAACAATATTGTCAGGTATATTTTAATAAAACTGTGAAACTTTTAATAATCTTTATTTATTTCATGATTATGGAGTTCCACAAAATAAGGCTGGAAACAATAAACAAGATTATTTCGTCTTCGTTAGAAGAACAAGCCAAGTTATACAAGAAACTTATGATCAAACACGGAATCGCAAGTCAGAATGTTTGGTTTAACCAAGAATGTCTGAAACGTCAGGTTATTCCTAACTACATAAACATCACTACCAGAACCAAGAATTCGATTACTGAAAAAGTGATTAGGAATGCCAAAAGAAGATGGCTCAAAGAAGAATCGAAGAAATGGTTTAGTATAAGAGACAATATGCACGTTTATATAAAGGTACTCTATACAGAACTTACTCATAAATTACACAATATCCAATTTGACATCTTAGATTTTGACATTAGAGAAACCGTCAGTCACATTAAATTCAAAAAATACACCACACAGAAAAATAAACTTCATCGACTTGTACAACAAAAACGTACACTACAAAATAACCATAATTGTCAGAACACTGCAAACTTTTATCCTCGTTTCATAAACTTGTCGAATATAACATTCAATGACAGAGAAACACGATTTCTTAACAAAGGTTTGAAATTTTGTCCTTTTCCAAAATTTACCAACAAAATTAAAGAAATTTTGGCCGTTGAATGCGAAACTATACTTAAGAAAGATCATAATAACTATGCAAAATTCCAAATTTCGAATTTGTTAAAAGAGATGTCTTTGAAACAGGACAAAATGTACAACACATCTAACATATCACTTCTTCAATCTATAAAACAGAAAATCACAGAGAACAATCTAATTTCTGTTAAAGCAGATAAGGGTAGCACTTTGGTAATTCTTTCTAAAGATATTTACATACAAAAAGTTAATGAATTTATTAATAAAGAAAATTTTGAAACGTTAAACAAAAACCCAACCACAAAATTCCAAAAAGAAATAAAACAAGGTTTAGAAAACTGCAATATCTGCTTTTCAGAATTAGAAAAGCAACAAATCATTAATAAAAACCCACAAATACCTAAACTGTATGGATTAGTGAAGACCCACAAACAGAATATGCCAATAAGACCAGTTGTATCATACATCAATGCACCTAATCACATTTTATCCAAAAAACTGAACCAGATTATTAACACGATAGGTTACAAATCGAAATACTCTGTTAGAAATTCATTAGAATAATTAGTAGATAAGCTGCAAAACATACATCTTCCACCACATTCAAAACTTGTTAGTTTTGATATTTGCAACATGTTCTCCAGAATACCCCCACAAGAATGTATTCCTCTATTAGATAGTTTCTTGATCAATAGTAATATAGAATTAGTTAAAAGGTTAGAGTTAATTCAATTATTTGACCTTTGTATAAGTCAAAATTATTTCACTTTTAATAACATAATTTATTTACAAAAGGATGGTTTACCTATGGGTAATTCTCTAAGTCCTCTATTAGCTAACATATTTATGGACAAGTTTGAAGATCGAATATTTGAATTAAACCTCTCTAAACACATTATCTTCTGGTTTCGTTATGTTGATGACATTTTAGCTTGTTTTGACAGTTCTTTTGAGGTTATCAAAGAATTTTTAATTCTTATAAACAATATCCATCCTAATATAAAATTTACACTAGAAACAGAACAAAACAGGGCTATAAACTTTCTAGACTTAAATATCAAGATTAACGCAGACAATCTTTTTGAATTTTCCATATACAGAAAACCAACACAAACAGACATAACAATACCAAATGAATCTTGTCACCACAATACACATAAAATAGCAGCATACAGATCATTAGTACACAGAGCTTTAACTATTCCACTAACAAAATCAGATTTTAGCAAAGAGATATCAACTATTAAACAACTAGCACATGCAAATCATTATAATCCGAACATGATTGACACTTTAATTAAACAAAAAGATTATAGGTTAGCTATCAAAAGAATATATCCCATTGACAATCAAACAGAAGACACAAATTACATATCTATACCATATTTTGGCAAAATATCAGAAAAAATTGCACATATACTAAGAAAAACCAACAATTATAAAATAACATTTAAAACCAACACTAACACTTTTTCATTTTTATTTAATGCTAAAGACAGAACACATGATATCATGAAATCGGGCATTTACCGTTTAAATTGTTCTTTTTGTAGTTCGGTATATATTGGACAAACACTTCGAAATTTTGACATAAGATATAAAGAACACGTACGTCATTACAAAAATAAACATCCTGAAAAATCGAATTACGCCAAACAACTTTTAGAACAAAATCACACAATGACTCCTCAAAATAATATTAAATTCCTACATTTTTGTAATAACAAACGCAAATTAGACATTTTAGAAGCCTTTGAGATATACAAACACAAACTCAGGGTACCTTTAATGAATGAACAACTTGAGCTCAGTAATTCTCGGTTACTGGAAGTATTAGATGTTTAATTATGATTTTTATTATTAATTTTTATTATTATTATTATTATTTTATCTAGTTACCTATTTTGTATCTACCTTAGCGACGTGTTTGTTTATAATTATATTACCTTTGATAATGACAGCATAGCTGTCGAAACAATATTGTCAGGTATATTTTAATAAAACTGTGAAACTTTTAATAATCTTTATTTATTTCATAATTTAATATTATCATAAAGGAACTCTAAGTTATTAATCAATCAAACGTCGTCTGGGTTCAATAATTATGACACTGTAAAGTTTACTTTATGCAATCGTGATACATATACGTGACAATAATTCCATTTGTATTAAATAAAGGTTACATTCGATATCGCCTCTTGCTAACATTCAAAAAGTATGTAGTAACTGTCGTCGAATAGCTTTAGTATATCTTAACGTGGTAGTGTCGTTAACATTTTCGCAATATTTATGAGTGTAACATATGTAAATAGCTTAAGACACCAGACCCATGCATCTCTGTAATTAATATTGCGTTCTTCAGGGGCTTGTAAAATTCTAATGTACACCTTTGCCTTTATTTATTATTATTATTTGTATCAAATTTCAGATCTATATATAATCCCCACACTGACAGTTTAATTTATTAAAAAACCAAATTTCATAATTACCAGCTTTCTAGTAAATAGTTTCAAATATGAAATGAAAAGAAGCTTTATTGAGAAGGTTTTTCACCACCTATTTTTCACTGTAAAAGAGAGAGAGAATGGATACTAATTAAAAAAAAAAACACAGATAGCGATTTAATGTATTTATTATGATTTCAAATATCATTCAAAACTAATTGATATATATCCTGAAAAACAAAAAGTAAAGTTACATATATTTACACCGTCATATATAGATTGATAAACATACATAAACTACCCATCCCTCACGCTGGTCAAGTCTCACGTACAGTCTAGCCGCTATTGCGAAGTCCCCGACGTCTATATGACCCGAGGTCACCTCGGTCGCTACAGCCGTCGGGTATGAGGGCAGAGGGTCCCCGCAGGCCATACAATGCATCAAGAACTGAAAATATTACTGTTTTAGTATATTGTTTATAGATAAAAAAAAGTCTACTTACGACGCCCCTGTGCCTAGTGCTGCTGTACAGCCTCTGTAACTCGCTTCGGGCCCAAGCACGAACGTGAGCTGATACATTTGCTGTAAAAATTTACGGTTTTAAATATATAACTAGGTGCTTGTAATCAAAGAAAAACAGCTTACCCATTTTAAAATATTTCTATCGTCGTTCAACAAAGATTTTATTTACTGCTCGTTAACAGGTAGTAACCTCGGTATTTATCTAAAAACGAAATATGTAGACCCACCCCTAAACAGGGTGTTTTAAGATAGCTTTGTTTAGTCCGGATTGGTTGTGACCTGTAACCACTAAGCTATTGCAAAAATAATTAAACATATCATAGTTTATTGCGTTTTCGAAATATATAGCCGTTTTACAAAAATGCGTAATAGTGTAAAAACTGATACATCAGTTCTATTTGTGGGCTTATCTGATAGTCCTATCTGACCGAAGAAAGAATTTTAACCATTCTAGATTATAAACTATATAGCAAACCTTGCGTTATTAACGAGGGTTGATAAATTCTTCTTCTGTCAAAAGATTTCCCCGAAATGCATACGGTGAACAAAATGGTGTTTGTATAGCCGATGTTATGTTTTATGACCCTAGTCAACTGTACAATAGGCTAGAGTACTCGTTTCAACTTTGAACAATCGACATAAAAATAAGGGTTCGGCAGATAGATAATAAATTTCTACGTATTGTGCTTTTCCCACGTCTATCGAACAGAGAATGCAGTGGTGATATTATATTATTTTTATTAGACCTTAAAATTAGGGTTGTCTTCCTAACAGTAGGTAATAAATTTCTGGAAAAGATTTACCTCAAGATGTCTTGACGGACTAGTTCCTATTGTGTTGTATTGGACTTGTTACGGTAAAGGTATACCTTTGAGAATTTTCGATGATGACCAATTTTAAGCAATCTGTACAACCAAATGAAAAAGAATTTAATAAAAAATATTGATTCTATAAATGTAGTCGAAAAGCCGGGTAGGAAGAACGAAAAATTTGATTCGCTCGCTTAAAAGAATTTAATTTTTCATTCGTTCATAAACTTTGTTTTAATTCTCTAGTAGTTTAAATTAGCTTTCCCGATCCTATCATACTTGAGCGTTAAATATTTTTCGTTCACAAATTTTTCGCCATTTAAATAACAACGTAGGTTTATTATAATAATATGCTAAGATACAGTTTTGTATTGCAAATTTGTATGACGCTGTCGAATTTTGCTTGATAATTTATTAATTGATAGTCTTGTTTTCGAATTATTTGTTTGCATGAAGAAGTTAATAGATTTCCTTTAAATTTATTTGCACACTCTAGACAGGCGGAAGGATTTGTTTCTTTATCATTATATTAGCATTAAAAATTTTCTGTCGATCCATATTGTATGAAATTGGTTGATTTCATAAATTATAAATAAACTGCAGGGTAGGGAGAACGAAAAACTTGATTCGCTCGCTATGAATAATTCTTCGAAGAATTGAATTTTTTATTCGTTCCGGAATTTTATTATTTAATTTTATTTTATAATTTAATTCTCTTATAGGTCAATTAAATATCGTTCGCTAACGAATCATATTTTTTTGAGAATTAAAAATAACGCAAAGTGTAAAGAATTAAATATGTAGTTTTATTAATATACAGAGAACTACAATTCTTCATCTAACGTGATCTCTTTTAAAATATTGTTATTTAAATTTATTAACAATATTGTTTATTGTTTCCAGCCTTATTTTGTGGAACTCCATAATCATGAAATAAATAAAGATTATTAAAAGTTTCACAGTTTTATTAAAATATACCTGACAATATTGTTTCGACAGCTATGCTGTCATTATCAAAGGTAATATAATTATAAACAAACACGTCGCTAAGGTAGATACAAAATAGGTAACTAGATAAAATAATAATAATAATAATAAAAATTAATAATAAAAATCATAATTAAACATCTAATACTTCCAGTAACGGAGAATTACTGAAATGAATGAACAACTTGAGCTCAGTAATTCTCCGTTACTGGAAGTATTAGATGTTTAATTATGATTTTTATTATTAATTTTTATTATTATTATTATTATTTTATCTAGTTACCTATTTTGTATCTACCTTAGCGACGTGTTTGTTTATAATTATATTACCTTTGATAATGACAGCATAGCTGTCGAAACAATATTGTCAGGTATATTTTAATAAAACTGTGAAACTTTTAATAATCTTTATTTATTTCATTATTAACAATAGGTTATTTATCGTTTCTTTCGACAGTTTCGACCTGTGTTTGGTTAATATTAGTCGAAAAAAGTCAGTACAGTGTGTAATAAAATAAAACAAACATTTATCTATAGCATTAAATAAAAATGGTACAGAAACAAACAGTACATAATCAATTAAAATTTCTTGATGCAATCAAATAATTCGAAAACATGAGTATCAATTTATAAATTAGCAAACAAAATTCGTCAGCATCATGCCAATTTGCAATACAAAACTGCATCTTAGCGTAAATATTATAATAAACCTGCGTTGTTATTTAAATCGCGAATGATTTATACGGAAGGCTCTTTAATGCGACCTCTAATAGGAGAGAGTGAGAGAGGAGATTCTTTAATGCGACCTCTAATAGCATCAGTACGTAGGATAATACAGATTTCTTCATGAGGTCGCGCCCCCTAGTAGTAGTACACAGGCTACCGGTAATACAGACCCCTTTGCATGACACCCTCTATTAACAGTGTCCTCTGGGGATTTTTCCCAGCAACACCATTTAGCCGAGCGCCGAACCATATACCTGTAATACAGATTCCGTACTTCGAGAATCACGACGTCAGACGACACCGACGCCCTCTGTTTTCCCCTAGCAACGACGCTACCATTTAGCCATGTGACGAACCAAATGCCGATAATACAGAATGTCGGTACAAAAACGACACTGGTTCCATCTGTTTTCTCCTAGAAACACTAACACCATTTAGCCAAGTGACGAACCAAATGCCGATAATACAGAATGTCGGTACAAAAATCACGTAAAACGACACTGGCGCCCTTTGTTTTCCCCTAGAAACACTAACACCATTTAGCCGAGTGACGAACCAAATGCCGATAATACAGAATGTCGGTACAAAAACGACACTGGCGCCATCTGTTTTCCCCTAGCAACAGCGTTGCCATTTAGCCGAGTGACGAACCAAATGCCGGTAATACAGAATGTCGGTAATGCAGATTCCGTACTTAACGACGACTGCATCCCCACAAAAATGTCTGGCCCAGGTGGCGCAATACCTACTCTCTACAGTATCTAAATTGTATTAAGAAAAGTTGTTTATAATTAGAATTATATGATATCACAGCCGCATACGAAACAATTTCGTTTTTGTTTTTTCACATTACATACAGCAAATAAACAGCGATTTCATATTTGGTTACAATTTTCAATTTTAAACAACTCTTTTATGTTATTTCTTCGTATCTTGCAAAATGCTACTAAAGTACTTAGTTTACTCTTAAATGGATTTCAATTTTTTGTTGCTTCCCTATACAAGGAAACAGTTTTTCAGGATTTTAGTTTCAAAAGATGCAAACCTTTTTTCTACGGAAAGAAATTTTGCCAAAGCATAAGGCAAAGAAAATTCCTATTTAGCTCCAATTTGTTGTTATCAATGTATTCTTACCCATTTTGGTTTGTTTTATATTGTTATTTTAGAATATAATCGGAGTAATTCGATTGACTGGCCAGACAGAAATATTTACTAGTTATATTGAGCACCAGAATTGCAATTAATATTATTATGACAAAACACAGAAAAATATACATATTTTGACTAAAAACCAAGAAATTTAGCTGATTAAGGGTTAAGCTAATTTAACATTACAGCTTTGTTCTGATCCCGTTTCTTGTAGGGCAGTACATACGTCATACATACCTAATGAATTAAAACTAATCAGATTTTAAGTTTTATTTTTTTATTTTATGAAACTAATATAAAAGCAAAAATAAAGTACATGCTAAGTTATAAAAACCCTGTCTTAGATACCATAAAACTTAATGCTATAACACTAAAGTATATAAGAAGATAATTTAAAATCAGAAAAATAATATTTAAGGAAACAGACCATAACACATATTAACAAAATTTTACAATACAATTTTAATAGTCTCTTTGCTGCTTAGAAACCCTGTTTTAGATTTCATAAAACTTTAAAATGTTAATAAAACCAACAAAAACAACTGATAAATCTGAAAAAGTTATCCTTAAGCGGTAATAGTGATAATCTGATAATACAATGTACAGTAATAAAATAAGACAAAAACTTAGACGGTAGCGGTAATGTTTCCTATATAAAGTTAATTGCTAGAATTTAACAAATGTTTACTAATCATAATAGAAAAATCCTAAAGTAAGAAAATCAAATGATTTATTACGTTTTATGTTTCTTAGTGTATTCATTTTGAACAAATACTTTTATTTTAAGCCAGTTGTGATTTATATCTTCAGAATGTTTATTAATAAGCATTCACATTCACGTCTTTTGTGAGGTTGTTTATTTTTGATATGCTCTTTAAAAGCCTTTCGTACAATTTCCTTCTCTCTGGGTGTCCAAGGAATTAAAGTTCTTTCTTTTCCTGTATGAACTTTATTATCTACTTTTGTTGATTGAGGTAGTTCACCTTGTGCTGATGTACTTGGTTCAACATAACCTTCTCTAACATCTTGACAGGAATTCACAATGTTCCGCAAATTCTCAGACTGATCTTCCTGGATATGATCGTTTAACAGCACTTCATCAAGATTTAAGTCTATTTCCTCTAACGATTTTCCCTTATAGTCAGCTGCAGAACCCTTTTCCATTATAATTAAAAGCTTTGCTAACTTTGCGGTTTGATATACATCATCTGGTAGACGATACGAGTTTCTATGAATATTAGAAGTGTGGCCCATAAAAGTAGAAAGTTGTTCAATGTCACCTTCAGACATGTTGAAAATTTGTGTGAGGGTAGCTAAATGTTTTCGAAGTCTGGTAGAAGTAATAGCTGATGGGTTTTTTGCTCCACAATTATTGGCGTATTTTTGTAGAGTTTTATATCCACAAATAGGGTTACTTGTATTAGGATTACCAAATAAAAATAAATTTTCTTTTGTTATGAACTTATTTCTTGTAGCTAGTATTAGTTTTATATGTGCTTGAACATCAGGAGTTAATAGAATTGGGACCCCCCTTCCCCTTTTCCTCGTATTACGATTCGGTGGAATCTTTGTATTAAAACTTTTTCCGTAAGAGTAAGGGCTTCTGAAAATTCTTCATATTTGCTAGAATTGGATTTTTGGGATTCTTCATATGTAGTTAAGGGAAGACGTTCCAACTCTAAAGGTCGCTTTCTATTCAACAACAAGATTCTGCAGTATGTAGTTTCTAATAAATCTTTATATGCTTTCTTGTCGCTGTTGTTTGCTGAAAGCAACTCTGCAGCTCCTGCAGCCGCCTTGACCAAATATTCTTTTAATAATTTTAGGTCTGCTGTCAATGGAACAATAGTAATCTTATTCCATCGATTTATATTTAGATCGTCCAGTGCTTGTGTAGAAATCTCGTATCTCCAATTAGATTGAATCAGTTGTATCATTAATTTAAGATCTGCCTCTGTGTTTGCTGCATTAATGGTACCGTAGGTACTCTTTTTCTTTAATGCTTGTAAAATTGCAATTTCACAGCATTGTTTAAGTGCCGTTCCAATATCTTTAGCATAAGATGCAGCATAGTATTTGTCTTTGTCTTTATCGTATTTCGCTACATTTTTTGTAGCTTGTACAATCAGATCGAAATGTTCCGGTCGTAAAGCATAGAAGAGATTGGTAATGGAAGGATGAAGTTTTTTTATCCCAATTGTCAGTCTTGCTAACTCTCTCATTTTTCTAGATGTTACATTTATAAAGTGCTCCTGCCTGTGACTCTTGAGGTATCTAGCACCGAATTCGCATATCAGGGCGTCATTTTTTACTTCTAGCGTCACTGCATCGGCCCTCATGTTAGGGAAGACCTTTTCTTTTAATCGTGCATCTAAATTAAAATTCTTCATTAGTAGATCTTGGCTGAGACTTAAGGATCCTTGAGTTTTATTAACATTCTCAGTGCATTTTTTTGTGTGTCTCCACAGTTGAGACGATGAATAATAACCCAAGCAAAAAGGGCAAGGTATAGGTTTAGTGGCATGTAATTGTGGTTTCTTTACTGGTTTTATATTTTCGGAAGTATCAATATAATTTCCTTTTTTTCTTATGGATGCAATTAGGTCTTTCCGCTCTTTGCTTTTTACGGGTAGTGATAATACCTTTTGCACTTCTAACTCACCTTGGTGGTTTCTTAACACATTCGCGGACACGACTGCAATTGCAGTCAATTGACTGGAGCTCCAGCAGGACAAGACTGCAATTGCAGTCCACAAGTTCGCTTCCACAGGGAGCACGACTGCAATAGCAGCCAATATTTACATTCGCCACAATGCTTTTCTATACTTGGTGTCCCAGTACATCGCAACATTTTTTTGGGCACTGTCCCTTGACATCGCTAATTGATCTGATTGGTTGAGCATGTGGGGTGATATTTTATAAGACATTGGCTGGGTCGCAACTGCAGTTGCAGTCGATTTCTAATGGTGAACCATAGCACATGTGATTTAGTGTCCCGTGTGATCGATTTTTTCAAAGTAAGTTGGTTATTTGATGCCATACGTAGACCTGTTTACTATTATTAGTGTTGTATTTTGCAGGGAAACATGATATTACTTGATACTTCTTATTACTACAATGGATAACAAAGAGGAAGCCAGACTTTTGAAGTTATTTGAAGAGGTCGACACAGATGAAGCAATGTCCGCCTCATCTGATGATTCTAGAGAGGACCCTTTCAATGATGATGGAGAATATGGAGATGACCCAACATTTACACTGGAGGATGAAGTTGATCAAAGCTCTGATTCTTCTTACAGTGAAGAGGTCCCCGACGGTAATAATAATGCAGATCAAGCAGATGAACAAGAATCGGAAGAAGAATGGACTTCTACTAGAGCCGACATACCTGATTTCAATTTTGATTCAAACTCTGCAGGCATCAACATAAATATTACGGATAATATGTCTCCTGTTGAAATTTTTAGAAAACTGTGGACAAATGAAGTTGCCAACTTGATTTTGGAGTCTACAAATAATTATGGTAAGAAACTGTGTAATCAGTCAAGACCACACCGTAAATACGCCAGAGTGGTCTCATTCAAAGAATTAGATAATGACGAACTTGATAAGTTTATTGGCCTAACATTACTGCGAGCACAAATTGGTTTTCCTACACTACGAAAAGCGTTTTCTAATAATCCTCTATACTACCATCCAATTTTCCAGTCTATCATGTCTGGAAGACGCTATGAGAAAATTCTTCGAAGTTTCAACTGTTCCGACGATACTGAATCAGAAGACAAACTGCGAAAAATTACACCCCTACTAAATATGTTACTGAAGAATTTTCAGCTGGCACTACAGCCCGACGAACACTTGTCACTAGACGAATCTTTATTATTATTTCGGGGACGTTTGAGTTTCCGGCAGTATATAAAAGGGAAGAAAGCCAAATATGGTATCAAATTTTACGAGCTCTGTGCTCCCAATGGATATGTGTTCAATATAGAGATTTATAAAGGAAAACAAACTAATAATGACGAAGAAAAATCTAAAATTGACTCTCTCGTTTTCCGTCTAATGCAACCCTATTTGAATATGGGACATCATCTTGTTAACTATTATAACAGTGTGCGTCTATCAAATCAGCTTTTAGAACAAAAGACTCACACCACAGGTACGCTAAGAGCGAATAGAAAAGACAATCCAAAATCAGTTACATCTAGAAAACTGAAGAATTCGAACATATATGGATGCGTAATGGAAAAGTCTATGTTTCGAAATGGAAGGACAAGCGAGAAGTAATATGCATCACTACAAAATATCACCCCGAATTGATAGATGTACCTAATCGTTTTGGTCAAGTTAAAACTAAACCAAAAGAGATCTCTGAGTACAACATGCACATGTCTGGAGTGGACCGATGCGACCAGATGGTTTCTTATTACTCTTGCCCAAGAAAAACCGTTAGGTGGTACAAAAAAGTTATGTTTCACCTATTGGACGTTGCTGTACTGAATGCCTTCCTTCTATTTAAAACGAAAAACCGCTCGAAAATTAGCTTTCTTGATTTTCGTGAGCGATTAATTCGAGAGCTTTTGCTAATTCCTGGAAACGTCAAAGATGGAAGATTATTCGTCAAACCCGGACCATTTGTTCAGAAACGAAGCGATGGAGCCGTTGAAAACGTTATTGTGACACACTTTATGGAGAAGATACCTTTGCCCGAGAACTATACACGCAAAAGTTATTTTTTGCGTTGTAAACAATGTGCAAAAGATAATAGAAGGGGCAAACAAGTTGGAGGTGCAAAACATGCGAAAATAAGCCAGCTTTATGCATTGGTGATTGCTTCGAAAATTTTCACACACGTGGAAATCACCAATGAATAACGCTGGCTTATTTTCGCATGTAAGCATTTTATGTTTTTTCTTTCGTGTTTTATTTGCATTTTTATGTATTTTTGAATAATATGTACTTAGGTTTATTTTCATAATAAAGAATATTATTAGTTTTGTGAAAAATATTATAGACTGCAATAGCAGTCGTGCACCTGCACCACAAAAATATTGATGTCAAGGGACATGACTGCAATTGCAGTCGTTGTTTTTTTTTGTATAGAATCAAAGAAAAAGTGAAGATATACTAAAAACTTCAACAACCATGAAAATCCGCCCATTAGCTCAAAAGTTATGAAGGTGCACCACGGGGTACCCACATGCAAATATCACTGTCCGCGAACGTGTTAACAAGTGTCTACCAAAATTTAAAACTCTGGATTCACAATAGAAGCAAAAGTCTCTTTCTGGTTTTCTTTTTTTGTAAACCAGTTTTTGCTCTGCTGAATCCTTGCTGGCCTTGTAAATTATTGGGACTTACAACGGTATTTCTACAGAACATGAGGTCTCGAGCGATGTATTTGAGCTCTATAAAAATATTAAAACTGGTTAAATATTAAAAAAATCTATATTGTACCTCTGTAGAAATTTCAAACTCAAAATTAGGATCCTTGAGTGAGTCGTCGGATAGCACCTGTAACAACAGATTTATATGCTTCTCTAAATTCATCAAACGAAAGGGATGTAAATTACTAAGTTCAAACCCTCTTATTTTCGTCCTCAATTTCCATAAAGCAAGTTTTGAGTTTATACATATCAAAAGTACATTAAACAACACGTAGACTTTTAATGGTATAGAATAAAAAATAAATTCCAAATTTCTTGATACTCCTAATAGTTATTTATGTATTAAGGGTATAAAGAAGCTTTTAAGGTCAGAAGCATCATTTCTAGCCCGAGGCGTCAGCCGAGGGCTAGGAAAAGGCTGTAGGGCCATAAAACCAAGTTATGCCCGCTATACATACACTATTTTATGCACAGATACATTATAATTAGACTATTATTGCTATATCTAAGCATAACCGTCTCTTTATGGCCCAAGGGCCTCTTTATGGTCTAACGGCAATAAAGAAACGTTAATTAAATGTCAGAGGTGTTTTGGAGAACTTGATTGGTTCTTAATATAATTTGTAAACTTATCACCAATGAAAATAAGCTGAAATTAAATATTTTGGAATAGTAACGTACTTCGTATAAGCACATAAGTATAAGCACAACGGCTTGATGTACCTACGTACTCTTTTAATTATATTTTTGTACGACCATGCTATTTCGAATTGTTTACCATACTTGGTTTTAGAACAGTAAGTTATATTTACTGGTTGCTAAGCAAAAACGCGTCGGTAAGTAATTACTTACCGTTCAGTTCTGTCAAAAACAGAACGGTAAGTAAATTATATGTAATTTATAGAATAAATGCATGATATTTAGATGATTCTTTCGCGATCGCGAAAAAATCATTATTTTCTAAATAATTGGACTATTAAAAAATGTATGTTTTTTATTTAAATTTGCTTAGGCATTTTCAATATCCTAATTATATTCGTTTTCAGATTCACTCCTTCTCGCAAATTTGACAAATATCGTAACATTAAAAAATAATAGTAATTACAAACGTATCCATAGTAACGACAAAAATATCGTGACATTCAAAAATAAAATTACAAACGTATCCATGGTAACGACAAAACCTACTTAATATTTGGTGGATATACAGGGCAAAAATAAATTATCTTAAATCTATTTTTTTACCACCTTCGGGATATTTCCTTAGTTAATACCTTTGTATTCATAGTGATCGTACAAAAAATAGTATAAGCATCTCGAACAGTAAGGAGTTTACCGATCTCCTCCAATATTGGCGACTTCGCTTCGCTCAGTCGCCAAACATTGTCGTCGATCGGTAAACTGTCCTGACTGTTCTTGATACTTAATATACTATTTATGCACAGATGCATTATAATTAGACTATTATTGCAAGACTCATCTACACATAAACGTCTTTTTATGGCCCAAGGGCCTCTTTATAGTCAGACGGGCAATAACGAAAAGTCAATTAAATGTCAGAAGTTTTTTTGTAGAACTTGATTGGTTCTTAATATAATTTGTAAACTTATCACCAATGAAAATAAACTTAATTTAAATATTTTGGAATAGTAACTATAGTAACGAACTTCATATAATCACATAAGTATACGCACAGCTGCTTGATGTACCTACGTACTCATTTAATTATATTTATCCAACACCTCTATATAAATACCATGTTTACTATGGCCATTTTAAATAAAGAAAGTGATTGTTTACTCTTATGTTCTCTCATTATAACCTACGTTGCCCCTAGCAACGTGGGTTATTTTTAAAAAACTCACTCCTTCAAAGATAACAACCAATCACCAGCTTACGTTACTTAATATTATTAAAATCCAGTCATCGTGCTAGAGTATTACCGTGAAAACTACAGACTAACTATACATTCGATGTTCGATGTTTAAACTTAAATAAAGAGGTGTTGGATAAAATTTTGTATGGCACGCGTGAGTTAAGGATATTATCCACTTCGAAAAGGGTAAATTTTTCGTTCGTGGATAATATCTTACTTAACTCACTTGTATCATAAATAACTATTTTACACAATAATAGATTTGACATTAAAAACTTAATATGTCCATAAAATCGTGTATGTATAGCGGGCATAACTTGCTTTTAGGGCCCTACAGCCTTTTCCTAGCCCTCGGCTGACGCCTCGGGCTAGAAATAACGCTTCTGACCATAAAAGCTTCATTATGCCCTTAACACATAAATAACTATTTTACACAATAACATATTTGAGATAAAAGCTTAATCTGTGCATAAATACTATAATGGACGATACAACCGACAAATTTTGCCGGATGAGTATGAACAGTTAATTTTGAAAATAGTGACTAAGCATTAGAAGTCCTCTCTAAACGCAAAACCTTTAATTAAATAAACTTACGGTGATATTAAAAGATGAACTTGAAGATATTCCTCCTAGTGAATTATCTGGTTGTTCCTGAGAATTAGTTTGTTCACCCTAAAAAATAACATTCACTACAAATGTAAATCTGAAAACGTGAAATTTATTAAGTACCTCTTTCCGGCTCGTGATACTAATATCATTAGAACTCCCAAGTTCTTTTATTTCAGCAAATTCATGGGTATCTAAATCAAAAATATCAGATGACTGGACGCAAACCTTCCTCATTTGGCACAGGGCTGATTCGTTTCAACTGGATTGTTTGTTGAGTCGTATTTGTCATGTCTAGATTTTCCTAAAGTATGCAAAGCAAACTTCAGGATTTCGGTGGTATTCACAATCATTCATTAACTTTAACTGGGTGTTGATTACTATAGATATATTTGTTGAAACAATTGTATCCATGGTATTGAACATCCAGTTAAAGTTAATCAGCAATTGTGAATACCGCCCATAGTGTTGTGATAAACCATAGTAATTGTAATCTGTGTTAGTGATCTATCTTTTATGAAAACGAAATAAAACAAATCTCTTACAATTTTCAAGAAATTTTTGCAATTTTCAATTAATATTAGTAGTATTTTTTGTTTATTTTTGTGTTTATGTGTTTTTATGTATTATGTATTTGTAGTAGTCAGTTTTAACGTCGACACGAAGATTTTTGGTTTTTTACCTTATATTATTTTATGTTTCTCATTTATGCTTATTTCAAGATGTATTACCTGCTTTTCAAGGAGATGACTCTCCGTTTTCTGCAGAGTTAGAGGACGAGAATTTTCTTTGTCAAAATATTGATTATTCCTGTTCCATTTGGGTGGTGTTTTTTTCTCTACATTTTTGTGGTTTTTAGGTTTTGCATTTTTATTATTAGCACCTACAAATTATAAAATACACCTGATGTCATAAAAATCATATATATATATATATATATATATATATATATATATATATATATATATATATATATATATATATATACAGGGTTATGATAATGTAATGCACAAAATTCATAAAACGTACAACGATTATTATGAAACTTACGTTTATTTCGTTTTTTATTCATTTTCTCGTTTTTTTTTCTTATGTGAGCCCTACTGCAACTATTGTTCCCTAGTGTAACAAAACAAGCTTTCTCCAATAATGTAATAAAAATCTTAGCTTCCCATTAAAAAAATATGTTAATGACGTCATAACTTTGACAAATTTGACGTGTTATTTTTGTAACTTATGTCAAAAGATGCGGAATAAAAAAAAACATTTGACGTGTTTTTGCATTTTGTTCCAAAGTGATCGTTGTACGTTTTATGAATTTTGTGCATTACATTATCATAACCCTGTATATATATATATATATATATATATATATATATATATATATATATATATATATATATATATATATATATATATATATATATATATATATATATATATATATTGTACTGTACAAGGAATATTTAACCTTGTGCCACGTTGGGCCTCATTAATTAGGTAATGTAGTAATGTTATTTTGTTCAAATATTAGATAATTTATTTAATTATAAAAGGTATATTTCTATTATGAAATTAACAAAATTTATTCTATGAAAAGCCGGGGTTCTACCTTTTCATGAATGAATGCAATTTCATTAGTTATTATGGGTTTGTGTATTACAATATTAGTTCCCTCTATTTTGACTAATAATCAATATCAACATTAAAATTTATCATCTAACCTCAATTTTTTTATATATCTGACAGGTAAGTCAAATTTTATATGACAGGTAAGTCAAATTTTATTCTTTATGAATTTTTTTTAAATTATAATTTATTTCCAGAAAAGATTTTATATATGGAATTTGCAACTTGCCTTACAAGCTTTTATCCAAAGGTAAAAACTATCTACAGCTCCAAAAAAACAAATCTATTGTAAGTAACATTGTTTTGGTAAATTTTACTATATAGTCATGTGCTTTTTATTTTCTTTATTTTAAAACTTAGTAAACACTTTTGCTCTGCTATTAACACTCACTAATATCACTGGAGATGTTATTTATACCTAAAACTCCTTTTCTTTACTTCTAACTTTTATATTCCAGGAACCTCTTCTTTATATTAATGGTACTCTTAATATCTCCTGTAGTAACGTTTGATGGACAAAACCACCTTTACTTCCCATATGCTATCACCACCATGCACTCTACAACAAATAAATAAAACGGGACCACTTTATGGGTAAGTTGGTTTATTTTTCTTCTCAATTCGGTTTATGGTAAATCTCTTAATCTTGTACACATGTCATAATTATTCTATATATATTCCACACGTTTTTTTATCTATAGTACAATTGATAAATTAATTGATTATAATTTTTTCTATTAGAGGAAAAATTTTTCTCCTGTCCAAAAAAATAACACCACCTTCAATTATTTTATTTATTTTTTTCTAGCTTGCTGCAAACTCAATGAAAACCATGAAACAACGTTCATAAAGAAAACATCTACATGACCCTTCATCAACAACGATTATGTCTGAATGTTTAATATTATAATTTATAATAACCTGTCTTATAAAATAATACCCCTTCTTTTTATTTTGTTAAATTTTAATGTATCCTTTAGTTTTTTATTATATTATACCCTTAATTCTTTTATTTTATTCAAAATATCATCACATAAAAGCCCCACTATTTAATAAATAAAAAAATTAAATCACATGAACAACTTTAATAACATTTTTAACAACAATCATAATATGAAATTTAATTTTTTTCTTTCATTAAATAATTTTATAACCAATCAAATTGATTTTGAATCAATTATATGTAACAGATCAACAATAAAATAAACTATCAACTAACAACATCAACAAATTAACATTTTATCCTTTGAATGAATTCTTCCATTCCTTTTATGAAAAATTATCATTATACTGACTCCCATTATAAATAAAAATTTTATCCTTGCATTAACATTTTATATTTCTTTCAAATGTCATATTAATTTAATAAATGTCATTATTGCTATTAGAGGTTATAAAAAAAATAGATTGTCAATATTTTATGAATATTCATCATACTCTAACAACTGATTATTTTCATCTTTGTATTTATATATTTGTGATATGTGAAATCTCCCTTTTATTTTACCCTCTTCATCCATTAACTCATAAGTATTCCCTTCTGCAAATATTTTAGAAATTGAAAAAAGTCCCTGAAATGGGAGATTTAACTTTTTACATTTTTTTCTTTGTCTATCTGCTACTTTTAAAGTTTTAACTATAACTAAATCATTTATCTTAAATTCTGTTTTCTTTTTAATTCTTTTATTCATTTTTTCTTGTATCCTTTTCTGGTTCTTCTTAATTCTTAATCTTACTTCTTGCAATAATTCAGTGACATCTATATTTTCTTCCCATTCCCTCCAAGGTCTTTCAGGAATAATACCTTTCATTAAAGTAATTGGGCATACTTGAGTTGTCACGTTTGGGATTGTGTTTAAATATTTTTCCACTTGACATAAATATTTCACCCATTGATTATGTTGACGATATGTTAATAATCTCAAATACTTTACCACTTCTTTTATGTATCTTTCTGATAAATTTCCTTGTGGATGTCTAATACTGGAATAAATTGTTTTTATTTCTTGTTTTTGCAATTCATCTCTAAATCTTAAATTGTTAAAATATGTAGCATTGTCTGCTAAGACAGTATCCATTTTTCCTACATGTTCAATAAATTGATTAATAAATCTTACTGCATGTACAGTGTTACAATTTTTTGCCGGAAACAGTTTCACAAATTTTGTAAATACATCTACCATTACTAAGATATGTTGATATCCAAATTGTCCTGGAATCAAGTTAGAAATATAGTCAATTGCAACTAGTTGTAAAGGATATTCTATTTTAAAACTCATATATTTGTTTTGGTTTTTATAATTTTTCTCTTTTCCAAATAAACAAATTTCACAATTCTTTATAATTTTCTTGATTAACGTTATATCATTCTTTATATAAAATAGTTCTCTAAAAACCAAAAATGTTTTTCTCACCCCAATGTGACCATAATTCAAATGAATCATAACAATGATTTCTTTAGCTATACCATTTGTGAGTACTACCATTTCTTTACTTCCAATCCGTTTCATCAATAACTCTTCCCTTATTACATAACCTTTCCATACTTCAACTCCCAACATTAATATTTCCCTCTTTATCCTTTGTATCTCTTCTTCTCGTTGAATCTCTTGAAATCTTTCTTTAGTAAAATCTCCACTCACCATAAACTTTTGTAATGCTATCATAACTTCATTTGACTTACCATACTCCGGAGAGTTATTTCTACTGAAGAAATCAGCCGTCACATTTTCAGTTCCCCTTTTATACCGAATGTCAAAGATATATTCTTGTAATATTAACGCCCATCGGTACAACCTATTGTTTAAGAATTTTTTATTTTTTAAGAATGATATTGCAGAATTATCTGTTTCTATTACAAACTTATTTCCAGTTAAATAAAACTTCAGTTTTTTCACAGCAAATACAATGGCTAACATTTCTTTCTCTGCAACGGTATATCTGGTTTCACAATCCTTCAATACCCTCGATATGAAGCATATTAATGCTAATTCTGCAGCTATCGCAAAATCAGAGGCGTCTGTTCTTAATATGAAGATTTGATTAAAATCTGGATACCTAAGTAATAATTCTGTATAAAAGACCATTTTCAGTTTTTGAAATGCTTGTTCCTGTTTTTCAGTCCACTTCCATTTTATATTTTTTTTTAATAACTCTATTAAGGGTATACATAATTCTGAATAGTTTGGAATAAATTTCTTGTAATAATTTAATACTCCAAGAAAACCTCTTAATGTTTTAAGATTTTTAGGTCTAGTTAAATTTTTCAATTCTTCTAAACGTTGTTCGTTGATAAATACGCCTTTTCTGCTAATCACATAACCTAAATATTTTACCTCATCCTTAAAAAATTCACATTTGCTATTATTTAGCTTTAAACCATTTTCATCTAAATTTTCTAATATTTTCTTCACATGCTGGAGATGTTCTTCTTTACTTTTTGAAAAAATTAAAATATCATCAATATAATGCGCGCAGAATTCTTCATACTTATTTAATATTTTCTGCATAGCTCTAACTAATGCAGCTGAAGCAGTGGATAATCCAAATGGTACCACTTTGAATTGATATACTTCTCCTTCTATACTAAAACCAGTATATTTTCTACTTTCAGGATGTAAAGGAATAAGCCAAAATGAATTTTTCAAATCTAACTTACTAAAATAACTTTTACCACAGATTCTACTTAACAGGATGTCCAATGATGGTGGTTGTTCATATTGTGGTTTCGTTATGGCATTTAACTTTCTCGCATCTAGGCAAATTCTCATTTCCGTTTTATTTTGTTTGGGTACAATTACTATGGGATTGATAAAATGTGTTTTTGAAGTTTCAATAATTCCATTCTTTAACAATTTTATAATTTCTGCTTTAACAGCTCCTCTATAAGCAAATGGTATTGGATAAATTTTAGTGTTAAAACCTTCTTTATCATTAACTTCTAATTGATGTTGATAATTTTCAGCCACCCTTGGTTCATCATCTAATAAACTAATATGTTGTTGCAATATGTTACTTAATTCTCTTCTTGTCTCATCATCTATTAATCCAATCTGTCTTTCTTCAAATATCCTTTCAAACAAATTATACAAAACTATCTCATCTTCATATTCAACTTTACCATCCATTAACTCTTCTGCCTCTAAACTTTCTTCTTTCCCAATTGATACATCCATCTTACATAATTCTGTTCCCAATCCAATCCATTTCTTCTTCCTATTCTTCAATATAATACACTTTTCTTCTCCATCAATTATTAATCCATATTTCTCTATCAAATCCATACCTAAAATAAAATCCAAACTCAATCCTTTCACAATTAACAAACTTGCATCTTCTAAACAATCTTCTCCAATCTTCATCTTAATTTGAACCATTTGATTTATTGTTGATATTTTTTTCTTCATAGCTGAAACAAGATTAATGTTTTTTATTTTATAAATTCTATTCTTCAACCCGTCCCAATTTCTTTTCACAATCTCTTCATTAATTAACGACATTTCCGAACCACTATCTACTAAAGCATAATATTTTTGATTCCTAAATTGTAAATTAATAATAGGTAAATTTCTTTTACTAACCAAACTTTCTTCTTCTAAATTTTTAAATGATTCTTCTATCAACCCCGTACCCATATTTAAAATTATTGTTATATTATTGGAGTTTTTTTTTGGCTATTCGAAGTTTCGTCATTGATTTCTACGACTTCGATAGCATGGAGTTTTCTATTTCTCTCTTCCTGTAATTTTGTATTTTCATTTTCATTGAATCTTCTGTAATTATATCCATTTTCTTGGTATTTTTTTCTTTCTTCCTGATTATGGTCATTGTATCTTCTAAAATCTTGATTTCTGTTGTAAGTGTTATACTGATTGTTACCATTATATGCTCTATATTTTGATTGTTCCATATTTCTGTAACCATTGTTTCCATATCCCCTATTAATTTGTCGACTTTGATCATACCCATAATTTCTTTGGTTTCCCCATGTCTTTTCATTTCTAAAATCTGGTATGAATTTTCTCTGCGTCTCTTTCTTCTGCTCTTCTTTTTGTTTTTCATAATTGGTGGCTATATCATAATTTCTGATTATTTCCAAAAGATCTTTTAACTTCTTTATATTTTGCACCGCAATAGCTCTTGCTATCTCCTTCTCCATGTGTCGAGATAAATGTTGCACAATTTCCTCTTCTGTCAGTCTTGGCATTAAATATTGTGCTTGGTTGTACTGATCTATAACGTAATTTTCTCTAGATCCTTTATAAGCTGCGTAACTTCCAGAAGTTAGATTTGTTCTAATTATAGCTTGTTGCGAACTTCCCCAGTATTGTTGTATAAATAATGTTCTAAATTCTTGATAAGTTTGATATTGATTTCGTATGATACTATGCCATTTTTCTGCATGTCCAATTAAAGAAATATTTATAATTTGAAATTTTATGTTTTCTGAACCCTCATTTTTCATCATCTCATCTAGTTTATTCAAAAATACCATAGGTTGTTCATAATTTCGTCCCTCAAATCTTGGAATCATTTCTGGACCACATCTAAAATTTCCATTAGCCCCACATAAATCCCTTCTATTTCGTTCTAAATTATTTTCATTATTTTTACCCTGGTCAATAGATTTCCCTATCGTTTCTAAATTTTCACTCACTCCTTTACCAAAATGCTCCAATTTCTCATTAACTTCTGTTGTCTTCTGCATAACTTCTTCTGTTCGCTTTTGATGCTCTTCATTCTGCCTTTTTAAAACTGCCATAGTTATTTTCTGATTCTCCTCTCTCTTCTTCTCTCCTTCTTGTATTTTCTTGTTTACTGCTTCCATTCTTTCTTCTGTCTGTTTGTTTGCTACGTCCACCTTTTCTTGTATTTCTTTGCTCACCTCTTCTCTTGCCGTTTTTATCTTCTCTTCTACTAATTGACTGTTTTTTTCAGCAAACTCAATAAATGTCTTTTCAACCCTCTCCTCTAACTTCTTTATTACTTCTGCAGATTTTTCTATTTCCTCTTGAATTTTATCAATTTTCTCTGATGATTCTTCAAATTTTCTTTCCATCTTTTCCCTTGTCTCTTCATTTGACCTTTTCATTTCTTCTTTCAAATCTTCTTGATTTTTCTCCATCTTTTCTCTCATCTTTTCTTGGTTCTTTTCCATCTTTTCATTAGACTTTTTCATTTCTTCATTTGATTTTCTGATGTATTCAAACAATTTTTCAAATTGACTACTCTCCATTGATGTTCCTTGTTCAATTCTTGTCTCCACTAATTCTTCCTCCATCCGTATCATTCTTTCTGTTTCTTCGGGATTCTCTTCTTCTATGATTGTTTGTTGTTTTTCGTCGGATCCTGTTTCTCTTTCATCTCCCTTATTTTTATCGTCTTGTGACACATAATGTTTTCCGGATCTTCTAAGCATCCTGTCTCCTTTCTCCATTCTTGTTTTTCTACTTTAAATTACTAAAAAAAAATTATGTTATACACATAGACAAATAAAATAGTTATTATGAATTCTATTATATTTGCAGACAGTATCTAAAAAAAATGTGATATTTTCAAACTTATTAATTCTCACTAGTATGCAAACACGTTGGTTTTTTTTTTTTTTAAAAATTAATCTCGTTTAACTCTGCAAAAACTTGCCAAACACGTTGGTTATTAAAGTTAATCTTATTTAACTCTGCAAAAACTTGCCAAACACGTTGGTTATTAAAGTTAATCTTATTTAACTCTGCAAAAACTTGCCAAACACGTTGGTTACTAAAGTTAATCTTATTTAACTCTGCAAAAACTTGCCAAACACGTTGGTTACTAAAGTTAATCTTATTTAACTCTGCAAAAACTTGCCAAACACGTTGGGCGCCATTTAATTTGTACTGTACAAGGAATATTTAACCTTGTGCCACGTTGGGCCTCATTAATTAGGTAATGTAGTAATGTTATTTTGTTCAAATATTAGATAATTTATTTAATTATAAAAGGTATATTTCTATTATGAAATTAACAAAATTTATTCTATGAAAAGCCGGGGTTCTACCTTTTCATGAATGAATGCAATTTCATTAGTTATTATGGGTTTGTGTATTACAATATTAGTTCCCTCTATTTTGACTAATAATCAATATCAACATTAAAATTTATCATCTAACCTCAATTTTTTTATATATCTGACAGGTAAGTCAAATTTTATATGACAGGTAAGTCAAATTTTATTCTTTATGAATTTTTTTTAAATTATAATTTATTTCCAGAAAAGATTTTATATATGGAATTTGCAACTTGCCTTACAAGCTTTTATCCAAAGGTAAAAACTATCTACAGCTCCAAAAAAACAAATCTATTGTAAGTAACATTGTTTTGGTAAATTTTACTATATAGTCATGTGCTTTTTATTTTCTTTATTTTAAAACTTAGTAAACACTTTTGCTCTGCTATTAACACTCACTAATATCACTGGAGATGTTATTTATACCTAAAACTCCTTTTCTTTACTTCTAACTTTTATATTCCAGGAACCTCTTCTTTATATTAATGGTACTCTTAATATCTCCTATAGTAACGTTTGATGGACAAAACCACCTTTACTTCCCATATGCTATCACCACCATGCACTCTACAACAAATAAATAAAACGGGACCACTTTATGGGTAAGTTGGTTTATTTTTCTTCTCAATTCGGTTTATGGTAAATCTCTTAATCTTGTACACATGTCATAATTATTCTATATATATTCCACACGTTTTTTTATCTATAGTACAATTGATAAATTAATTGATTATAATTTTTTCTATTAGAGGAAAAATTTTTCTCCTGTCCAAAAAAATAACACCACCTTCAATTATTTTATTTATTTTTTTCTAGCTTGCTGCAAACTCAATGAAAACCATGAAACAACGTTCATAAAGAAAACATCTACATGACCCTTCATCAACAACGATTATGTCTGAATGTTTAATATTATAATTTATAATAACCTGTCTTATAAAATAATACCCCTTCTTTTTATTTTGTTAAATTTTAATGTATCCTTTAGTTTTTTATTATATTATACCCTTAATTCTTTTATTTTATTCAAAATATCATCACAATATATATATATATATATATATATATATATATATATATATATATATATATATATATATATATATATATATATATTAGGGTGGCCCTTGCTTGTATGGGAAAATTTTATTTCAGTAGGATTGTTGATCGATCCCCCTAAAAATGTGCGAATAGATGAAAATCGATAAAATATGAAGTTTCAGATAAATCCGAAGTGATTTAGAGGTAGCTCAAGCCGGTCAGAATTTCGAAAAATATAATTTTTTTGCATTTTTTCCTTTTACCCATTCCTGAAATATATTATACCAACCCTGAACATAAAAATAAATATTAATACATATTCTATAATCGATTACCTTTCCAACAAGCCAAAAATAATAAAAATCGGTTGACAAATAAGGAAGTTATGGCCATTCATATTATTAAAAAACCAAACATTTTAATTTCTATAAGAATATTTCATATTAATTTAATTTTCAATAAAAACCAATTAATTTTTTTTTATTTTGAAAATTTTAATTTTGAGTAATAAAAAACATTTAAAAGTAAAAATAGTACAAAATTAATCTTAACTTGTAGTACTAGTCAACGCTGTTTTAGTATGAGATTTGCAGTTTTATCGATAGTTAGTAACCACTTGCAATAAATATTGCTTTTTTCTTCTTTTTTGGTTAATACTTTATTGTATTCTTCAATTAATTTTACTACACGTTCTGCTGCATCATTCACTACATTTAAATTATGAATTAAATTCTTCACTTTATTATAAGCTTCATTATCGTTCCACTTACAAGGGTCTTCATTTAATAAATTAGTAGAAATTAGTAGAAACCAAAACCGACAAAAAATAACCGAGAAAAGATAACCGAAAAACCACAACTGAGAAACCATAACCAAAAAACCACAACCGAGAAACCATAACCGAGAAACCACAACCGAGAAACCAAAACCGAGAAAACATAACCGAAAGACCACAACCGAGAAACACTAACCGAGAAACCATAACCGAGAAACCACAACCGAGAAACCACAACCGAGAAAATCATTGCCGAGAATGGAAACTACCGAGAATTCATGAAGTGATAATTAAAAGTTAGTAACTTTGATAGATCTAAAAGAGACAGAGGAGAATACATAGAGCGGGGAAGGACAAAGAAAGACCAACTGCGTAAAGGAAACACTATGAAGCGGAAGTTAGGTTATAAGTTAGTAAGTTTGATAGATTTATCAGAGACCAAGGAAAATACATAGAGCGAGGAAAGAAAAAGAAAGGCCAACGGACACGCTATACAGGGGAGGGTAGGTCATAAGTTAGTAAGTTTGATAGGTCTAAAAGGGACAGACTTCAATAGTTACCGTGACGACTGAGAGAGAAACTAACTCTAACAGGACACGCTATGCCGTGTGAGTGTTAATATTCTAATATTAATTAATTAAATAATTATTACTTCATAATGCATGGATGCATTCTCGGTATTTGTTATTCTCAGTAGTTTCTATTCTCAGCTTTAGTTTTCTCGGTTGTGGCTTCTCGGTTATGGTTTCTCGGTTTTGGTTTCTTGGTTTTGGTTTCTCGGTTTTGGTTTCTCGGCAGTTGTCTTTTTCCGTGTTTGCTTTCTCGGTGATGACCTGGATCCTTTATCTTTAACCTAATATCAAAAATTAAAATCAATTTTTATGAACCAAACACGTTTCTATTTGTGAATACAATGTGAATACTTGACTTCAATATCATTAATGTTACCAACATAGAAAAAAAATTAATGAATGCCACTTATATCAACATAGCAAAAATAATTTTTATATTATTTTTACTTTTAAATATTTTTTATTACTCAAGAATGAAATTTTCAAAATAAAAAATAAATTAATTGGTTTTTATTGAAAATTAAATTAATATGAAATATTCTTATAGAAATTAAAATGTTTGGTTTTTTAATAATATAAATGGCCATAACGTCCTTATTTGTCAATCGATTTTTGTTATTTTTGGCTTGTTGGAAAGGTAATCGATTATAGAATATGTACTAATATTTATTTTTATGTTCAGGGTTGGTGTAATATATTTCAGATGTGGGTAAAAGAAAAAAAATGCAAAAAATCATATTTTTCGAAATTTTGACCGGCGTGAGCTACCTCTAAATTACTTCGGATTGATCTGAAACTTCATATTTTATCGTTTTTCATCTATTTGCATATTTTTAGGGGGATCGATTGAAAAAAAAGACACTTTTGAAAATAAGGGCCACCCTAATATATATATATATATATATATATATATATATATATATATATATATATATATATATATATATATATATATATATATATATATATACATGATTAGAAGTAATAATGCGCGTAGAGATATACAAGAAAGTTTTATAATAATGGGATATCGCGCAACAGAGAAGAAAGAAATCATAAGTTGCAGCCGTCTACACGTGTTTCACACTTATTAGTGATCATCAGGACGGCATAGCAGATGGAATAAATATAAAAGCAACTAACTCAGAAAGATGTAACAACACAAGGTTTCACTGATAGCAGCCAACCGAACATTTGCAGTATCGGCCTGAAGACACTGAGTTTTCAGTGCAACAACAAACGTCACTACGGAGGCAGCTAAAGCCACTACCGTGAGACAACCAATCCCAAAGTATAATATCAATGATTAGAAGTAATAATGCGCGTAGAGATATACAAGAAAGTTTTATAATAATGGAATATCGCGCAACAGAGAAGAAAGAAATCATAAGTTGCAGCCGTCTACACGTGTTTCACACTTATTAGTGATCATCAGGACGGCATAGCAGACGTGTAGACGGCTGCAACTTATGATTTCTTTCTTCTCTGTTGCGCGATATCCCATTATTATAAAACTTTCTTGTATATCTCTACGCGCATTATTACTTCTAATCATTGATATTATACTTTGGGATTGGTTGTCTCACGGTAGTGGCTTTAGCTGCCTCCGTAGTGACGTTTGTTGTTGCACTGAAAACTCAGTGTCTTCAGGCCGATACTGCAAATGTTCGGTTGGCTGCTATCAGTGAAACCTTGTGTTGTTACATCTTTCTGAGTTAGTTGCTTTTATATTTATTCCATCTGCTATGCCGTCCTGATGATCACTAATAAGTGTGAAACACGTGTAGACGGCTGCAACTTATGATTTCTTTCTTCTCTGTTGCGCGATATCCCATTATTATAAAACTTTCTTATATATATATATATATATATATATATATATATATATATATATATATATATATATATATATATATATATATATATATATTGATGCCTGTTAAGCTGTCACCTCCGCCATACAGAGGAGACGACCTGACTTCCGGGTATTCCCGTGAATATATTGCTAAAAATTTGTTATATTTGTGATGAGGGGAACCTCTAGAATCCAAATCTCAAGAAAGGGGAAATTATTTCCCTTGTTTTATTTTGTCATATATAGAGTTTACAGAAGATACGAACCGACCTCCAAATTGTATATACAAGCAGAAACTGGTAGTTCGCTGTTACCTCCAGCAACGCTGCCAAGTGTTCGGAGGTCAGAAGGTACCATCGTTATGCGCAGTTATATATATAGAGCGTTGACACCACATTCCACATTTCATAAAAAGGGTCTCTTGTGGTCTCCAGATGTTGAAATCGGGCGGTTCAAATTGCTCGCCGAAGGCATTTTAGTGGCAAGATAACAAATGAAAACAAGCAAGCATTCTCGATTTACTTATTTTTTATTTTCTGTTATAGTAAATTGGCGTTTTTGTATTTCTTATGAATTATTATTAAAGACTTATTTAAAAGCCGTTTCAACATTTATTAAAGCGTCTTTCTGAGTAGCACTGACTAGTTTAATAAGGCTTCTCTAATTATAATCATTGCTTTCTCGTTTACTTCATAAAGTTAATATTTTATAAAGTTTCTTGTAATCTCGAGAGTCACTGTTTAATTTGAATATACTTTTATCTAGATTCCATTTTGATTGAAATATGGCCAGACACTCTTTTAATTTTTACTAAGCTCGAAGAGAGTGTAATACAAACAAATTAAACCATGTGTTTTTTACTAAAAATGTTTGATGTTTCCGAAGTCACACACTAATCATGTTGGACCATTGGATTTCCTGTGATTTAATTAACAAAGGGAGTTATCAACTTTATTAACATTAAACCAATCGAAACACAACAAATTAATCGACATTTTTAAAAATTTTCTTTTAAGGCATTTTTTCCAACAGCTTCCGTTGGCTATGATATACACCTCTTTATTATTTGATCTAACGAATTATAGAATATGTATTAGGATGGAACGAAATAGAGGTCAAAAAATATTTTTTCCATTTTTTTTATCATGGCAGAGTGATTAAAAGTTGTCTTGTTTGGTGCCTATTAACATGTAGAACCCCCAGCTCAGTAAAACAATTTCTTGAGGGTCCGCAAGCACTTTGAATTTGATCATTTTTCTCAATTATTAATCAGTTTTTCCCTACTAACTTCAGATTTTCTTTTCCATTTTTTATCATGGCCGAGTGATTAAAACTTGCATTTTGTAGTGCTTAATATCGTGTAAAAACTCCAGATCAGTAAAAAAATTTCTTGTGGGTCCGAAAGAACTATGAATTTTATAATTTTTTTCAATTATAATTCAGTTTTATGTACCCTATATCTACCAACCTGCAGAAGGTATATTTTACACTTATTAATAGGAGCTTTGAGCACTTATACAGGTGGTAAAAACAAACAATAAAGATCTTAATTGAAAAGAAATGCAGTTCTATAAAACAAAAAAAAAACATTGTTATATTGGGATAGGTAATTTATATATATTATTACTTATGAGTCTTATGACTATAAGGTTGTCATACATTAAAATATTTTCTTGACTCAAACAACGGCATGGACTTGCGAGATTCTATTTTAGTCATAATATAACCATCTCTGTTGCTGCTGCCACAAACTGCAGACGATGCCTCTTGACAATCTTAACCGTTCTTTCAACCGCTTGAGTGTGGCAGTGGAAATCGTGGAAAATCAACGGAAAGTTCATTTGAAGAGATCCAGCCTTTACTATGAGACCTTTTAGTTCATCTTCCTTTATATGTTTAGTAAATGGAGGCTCTGTGACTTTTTGAGCTTGCCATGAAATGAAATCAATGTAATTCTCAGCATAGAAATTGATTTTAGGAATTTGGGATTTCTTGACGCCACCACCATTGTGGACTAATGTTCTTGCCTTTAGGACTAGTCGTAAACCCAACTCACGAATATGTCTCCTCTCATCGATTAGAAGCCCGAGAAGTAGATTTTGTGGGGAGGCAAAGCAGACATTTGTTTGGAATTCAGGATCGACACCATTATAGATCTAATTTTGTCCTCCAAAGCCGCGAATGTAATTAACTCTGGAATTTTTGTCGATGCTAAACTGTCTGATCACGAGACAGTAGACTGCACCCTGCTCATGGATGGTCGAAGGCCGGCACAATTCATAAAACATACCGCTGTTTCAAAAACTTGAATTATAATCTATTTCATGATGATCTTATGTCAATCAATTGGGATGAAATTTATACTTATACGGATATTGATAGTAAAGTCGACTTTCTTACCAATAAGCTAGCCCCGCTCTTTGCTGTCCATCCACCCATTAAACACTCACGAATATCTAAACCACCAGCACCCTGGCTTAATGATAATATACGGTTCTTAATGGAAATGCGCGATTATGCACACAAAATTTATAAGCAAACCAAATCACAGACAGATCGTCAGCAATATGCACAACTAAGAAACATTGTTACAAATACATGTCGTAGGGCTAAAAAGACGTACTTTACTAACCTATCGGAAACCAATCAAGCTAACCTTATCTGGAAAAGTATCAAACACAATATTATAGAAAATAAAAAGAAATCTTCAAATTTACCGGAATATTTGACAAACGTAAATGACATAAATACTTTTTTTCTTAACTCCTAAGCTATTACAATAGTAATATGAAAACAAACCATGTACTGTTCTTTCGCCCTGTGCCCGAAGAAGAGATTTGGAGTAGTAGCAAAAGAATAAAATCAAATGCCGCGGGTCACGACGGAATAACTCTTTTTATGATAAACCTGTGCCTACCCTTTCTTTTCCCTGTTGTGACTCATGTAATTAATTATTGTATTATCCATTCAGTATATCCCACTACCTGGAAGAAAGCAAATGTTATCCCTTTAAATAAGATTCCTAATCCCTTAGAATTCAAAGATCTCCGGTCCATCTCCATCCTCCCGGTTCTTTCCAAAGTTTTAGAAATGATCATTGATAAGCAACTAAAAGAATTCTTAGAACGAAATGATATACTGCCTGAGACACAATCAGGGTTTAGGCGGGGCTACAGCTGCACGAGCGCATTACTTAAAGTAACCGATGATATAAGTAATAACTGCTCTTGACAAAAAACTTGCCACTGTTCTAGTACTGTTAGACTTCTCAAAGGCTTTTGACACTGTAGACCATCAGTTACTTTTATCTATTTTACATTTTTGTGGACTCTCAATTGAGGCGGTAAATTTTTTTAAAAACTTTCTAACAAACCGACAGCAAGCTGTAGTATATAAGAATAATACTTCAGAATATCTAACCTTAAAATCTGGTGTACCCCAAGGCTCCATTGTCAGCCCTACCTTATTTGCTATCTATATATCGAATTTCCGTGAACAGCTCCAGTTCGTAGACTCCCACTTTTACGCTGATGACACACAACTGTATTCATCATTTCCCTGGACTTCGGTAACTCAAGCTTGTCAAAAAATTAATGCTGATTTACAAGCAATTTCTAATTTATCTAGAGCACATAAACTGAAACTTAATCCTACTAAATCTCAAGCAATACTAATAAGTAGTTCTTATGTGTACGACTCTTTAGTGGCAGAGGTCAATATTGAGATCGGAGGCGTAAAAGTGGAAGTCTACAAAAAGGTAAGGAACCTAGGTCTAACTATAGATAAAGATTTACGATTTAAATCGCATGTCTGTAATGTTCTTAAAAAAGGATACTTAAATCTTCGTATCATATATCAGAATCGAGAGTATCTCGACACGCATATCAAAAAAATGCTTTGAGAGGCGCTGGTTCTTTCTGATCTTAACTACTGTGATGTAGTTTATGGGCCATGTATAGAGCAAGAGGTTGCAAATAAAATACAGCGACTACACAATGCCTGCCTCCGACTAATTTATGGCATACCTAGGGCAGTTCATCGTATAACAGACAAATTAGCACCATCAAAATGGCTTAACATGTCAAACAGACGTCACCTACACGCGACAACTTTCTTTCATAAAATATTACAACACAGCAAACCTGAATACCTGACTAATAAAATAAGCTTTCGTACAGACGTACATCACAAACTTAAGATACAGAGGTTTACTTACGATTCCACCACATAAAACACACACGTTTACGAGATCTTTCTCATATACCTGCGCTTCATATCTTAATCAGATTCCAAGCTCATTTAAAGCTCTTCCTATCTCAAAGTTCAAAAAAACATTGTCATCAGATTTGTTTAGAAAACAACAAACTTAAATTAATCATGTTCCTGTGTATGTTCTACGAAGCTCCTGCTGCCAGCTCCACCAAGGATAATGTTAACATAACTCTACCTATATTATCCTGTTTAAATATGTTTTATTATACGTTGCCTAATAATTTTGCCGCATATTATATTAAATCATTGTTTTTATTTAAATTAAGGGTTAAGTGGCAGAGCAGCATCACCCAGTTAGGTGATGCTAAACTTCGCCTTAATGTAATGTAATGTATGTAATTTTTTTTCTCTGCTTATTAAAATAAAGGCATTTATTATTATTATTTAGGAGCCCATGCGGAAAGTAGCGGGAAAACTTTACAAGTCTCCAAGTACTGAGCGCCGTAAGTGCAAGATGGATGAAGTTTCACATGGGACCAAACTGGAGCGTAGACTTTCATTACGTATTCAGATAGTATTTTCAAGTTATCAGAAGGGTTCTCGCTGCTGACGTACAGGCGTAAAATGCGATTAGCTGCCATCTTGCATGTGATGGCTTCCCTGGGTTTTTCTTCGCTAGATCTTCTGAATACTCTCCTCGTGGCGTGGCAAACTTCTAGCAAATATTTTTGGTCAGTACTCAAATCTTGACTGACTTCTAAATAGGGAAGGTTACCTTCGATTGGTGAAAAACTTGCAATGTCAAGTTTTTCGCACCCATCTAGTTTCTTGCCAATTTCGCCTGAGTAGGTTCTAGGCCCAGTAGTCTTTCTATCTAGAAACTGGTACAGACGGCGTAAGGGAAGTCCATTGGAATGAAAAATACAAAACATCCATTGCAATCACCTTTTCAGTCCTTTTTCAAGTAGAGAAATCACACCTCCCTTGGTCCTAGTGCTGGTAACAGTCCTTTCTGCTAGCATAATAAAGTGCACGGATCGCTCTGTGACCTGCTGTCGAAACAACTTGATCTCTGTGTCCTGTTCTCTCTCTTCCAATCTTCATCCTGTCGATAACCTTTTCTCTGTCTGTCTGGGAGATTACACCAACGTCTTGCAGCTCTGTCTGATACTCCTGTTCGATCACAGATGGATGCCAATGTTGGAAGTTTTACCCTCTGTGAGATTGATGGCCTTCCTCAAAATCCGATTAAGATTCACTGCCGGATCTTTCCATGATATTTTCGTTTACCCCTTGATCTCCATCTCTATTTGATTTCGCATCTTCAAACAACACTTTTCGTTACGTCAACTCCTTCCTCCCACTCCTCCCAAATCTCTCTGTACTCCGAAACACAAATTAAGGTTTTAACACAAAAGTAAATTGTGAGAAAATTACAGGAAATAGTTCGTGAAGGCAGATACGGAAAAAATGGATTTTTAATAAGAAACAAAAATTCGTCAAAATCGTAAAAATTAGGGCTTTTGCGGAACCTCTAAAACTATTCTGACTACAGCCAGCAATGTCACCAATATCGCAATAAAACCAAGGTTAGTCTTGGACCAATCTTGAATGTTAATGTAGTACCAAGGCTGGTAATTGAGAAACAAAACAACTAGTACACAATCCTTTACCTCTAATGAATGCTAGTTCAAACAAGCAAAGAAGTCAACCATTATTGTTTCGCTTAGCAACCACTACTCCATTTTTATAATAAACTACATTTACAAAAATTAACAACATAAGTGCCTAGATTTATAAAAATGTAACCTATTTATTAACTCCTCAACTGTACGTACACTCAAATAAAAAGATCGGTAAAATCAACGTAAACAATATATATCAGGATATATATGTATGTTAAGAAATCATGTAATTTGACTTTTAATATCCATATTTCATGTGCTAGATGAAGCCATACAACTAGATGGCGAAAATTCCACAAATGAAAATAAGGATAATTAATAAATTCACTTGTTTCTTTCTTACCACATACCCAAAAGTGAAAGCTATTTCATCGATTTTCTTTTCAAACAATTAACTTATATTGGTCAAGATACCCCACTTCCTTCACAGAAACCAACCTTTTTGTTTTTAAAATTATTATTAAAACATTTACATTATGTTTGTGGAATTGATTATTTCAACTTTATCTGTTGATAATTATTATAAAAATGCATTTTGTTAATAGTTTTGGTAACCAAATTATATTTGAAGCATATTTTAGGATTAATTTTGTGTATATAAAGGGAGATTCGCGTGTATTTGATTAAATAAATAAATAAAAATGTAAACATAGTTACAATGTCAGCTAAAACTTCATGAACCGGATTTGGTGAAATTTGTACACTACATACCAAATGTTACATTATTCTGTTTATAAAATTATTTTTCTTTAAAAATTTATTAATTGTTGTACTGTAAGAAAATCTTAAAGTTAAATCTTTCTTTGTAGGTGCGAGAATGAATATTTCATATGCCATATGACAATTCTGAAAATTATCAAATAATAATAACCCAAAAAATCCGAAATGATCATACTGTAAAAAAATGAACTCTTTTTTATACATAATTACGGCTAAAAAGTATTTTCTATTTAATCTCTTCGTATTTCAAAGAAAGTCATTTTCAACTCGAAATCTTTTAAATGGAATAGAAATTATTACTTTATTGTTTTAAACCATCATCAACTATTTGAAAATGACGTACAATTCAAGCGATCCCTTAAAAATATTAGTTTAAATGCAGCTACTATTCCCAAAAAAGTATGTTTAAATTTATGTAGCGTGAAATGGTCCAAACCACGCCAGATGTATGAGTTTCGATGGAATTCTATATACCTGAATGGTTAAGGTCTTGTATACGACGTTGCCAAACTGTGGAGCCTGCAACGTACCGTACATGGTACAAAAAACTACATATACAGGCGGAGGTGACATCGTATTGGCAATTATACAACTAAGAGCGACGGCAACGCCAGCGATCTACAGCTGAACTAAAAATTAATCTTGTGAGTATAAGTATGACGTTATCACCTCCAGACAAAAATTTGAATTTAGGCTTCTAACACCATCTATATGCTTATACAGTAGAAAAAAGGGCAAAACGTTGTCACCTCCGAAAACGGAGGTCACAACGTTATATATGAGGTGACAACGTACGCTGGGTATCTACTTTGGAGGTGACAAGGTACCCTTTATCAATATATATATATATATATATATATATATATATATATATATATATATATATATATATATATATATATATATATATATATATATATATATATATATATATATATATATATATATATGTGATTTGTTTGCCATTGTCGCCATTTGTTTCCTATCCTAGGATGATTGTAACAAAGGAATAATTAAAATTTTAAAACAATATATCCTGTACTGTACACACATTGTTTTACATTTGAGATATTTTGGACGGGCCATACTGGATGTGATTTTATGCTGAAATTTTCTAAAATTAGTTGAATACGTTTTTAAGGAATAGTTATTAAACGGAACAATAGAAAGAAGTGAAATTAGACAAAAAGACATCTCTTTAAATAGGTAGTCTTCAAACAACCGTAGTAACATTTTTGAAAATTAGATCTGCTGGTATAAAGAAAGAAGGTTTGGAGGATTGTCATTTAAACAAAAATACTTGTTATAAATTATTGCTATATCCATGCCATGCTATGTGTAATACCAAGCAGGAACTGTGAAAAGGGAACTATGTAATTTTACCCATATTTTCATATTTTCAAGGATCATTAGCTTATATTTATTTCAGAGAATACAAAATAAGAATATTGTCATTTCCAAACTTTGTTAGAAAAATGTCAACAACTGCCAGTATTTGTGCACGTGTGATATCGATCATAAAACTCCTAAGCCTATTATCAGTTTAGCATTTCATCTTTTTGTACAGGGTACGATTAAGCTAAATAAGCTACAGCTTGGGGCCTTAGGTTTCAGGAGGGCTCAAAAATTACTAAACGACATTATAGCTTTGTCAAATTACAATGGAAAAAATGATTAAATGTTTATGTAATGTACAAAATGTGTTATTCCAATTATTAACGTTTTTAATAATAAATATATTACTCTTTTCTCAAGTTATTCTTAAGAAATGTTAAATTTGGAATAAAAACATGAAATTTTTAGTCGAAGATATTATTATTCCCTGAAACCGTTTCTCGTAATTAAAATGTTATTATTGGCAATACGGCGGGTGGGCTCAAAAATCTTTTAGCTTAGGACCTCGAAAATGGGAAATCCGCCTCTGGGTATGTCACGACTAGTTTTGGTTAGAAGAATATGGAAAACCAATATGAGTTGCGATTTGGAATTTTGCAAGTAAAGGTTTCGGGTTTGGTGCTTTTGTTTTAAAATAATTTCAGATTTCTGGTACTTCCGGTCAGACCGGGAATTGATGTCAATTTCTATATTTCAAATGGACTACCCCAATTTTTATTATTGATATTTATTCCTGGGGCAATTTTAAAGTTAGTTTGTTTAATAAACCATGCTTTTAAAATTAACCAATTCTAAGATGACTTGAATTTAAAATAAAAATCCCCCTGAACAGGATAAAATTCAAAGAAAAAACTCAAAAAGTACTAACAACGCACAAGTAACAATAGTAATATTTTACTAATGACAGGTAATCCGATTTTCATTTGTTTTTATTTATTTGTGATAGAATACTATTGTATTTATTGTTATAACCATTGCGAAAGCTCAAATTAGTATATCAACATTTCATTTCATTAGGTTACAAGATACTTAATATTGTCTAATTAACACACAGTTGCGATCACTGGATCACATCTCTTTCATATCACTGTATCAATCATCATGTATGCTTATTGTTTGTATTAACAGATTGCATAATAAACTTGTTTATCGTTTCTAGCCTTACTTTGTGGAACTCCATAATCATGAAATAAATAAAGATTAGCAAAAAGTTTTACAGTATATATTAAATTGTAACCTGACAATATTGTTTCGACAGCTATGCTGTCAGTAGGTATTGCGACACCTGAGACCTACCCCACTCTTCCTACTTTTGGCCACGCCTGCTGCTCTCTGATTGGTTACCCCCACTCCTGTAGCTCCTCCCCTTGCTTTTGATTGGTCGACGCCATCTTGGACGACACGCCTACTATTCTCTGATTGGCTGAAGGCGGCCATTTTGAAAACACCTACTATTCTCTGATTGCATGACGGACATTTTGTCGGGCGCCATTTTACCACGCCCTCCATGACTGGAAACTGTATTACCGACAACATGCATGCTTCTAAGAGATGGCGCTATGGAGGAATACCGACAAACTATTTACTTTTACTACTAGGCGGCGCGTCATGAAGAAATCTGTATTACCGATTACGGACGTTCTGCTAATTGTTAATATAGAGGGAGCCAAGGTTTATCATTTATATTAATAAATTTACCGATTTCTTAAAATAATTATCGTCGTCATTAATACTTTAATTACATATAATAATTTAAGATAATTAATTCAGCATTAAAATTTTAAATTCAGCTTTTAAACGCAAATCACGGACCTGCGTGATATAAACGAACCGTCAGTTTTCTATCTTTATCTAACGTTATAAACTGTATATCTTTTAAAAATTTCTAATATTTACATCGAGAGATTGCTTGATCATATAGCTGATATATTAATTACCTACATATCATTAGCGGTATCGTTTGCATATCCGCCATTTAGAAGGAATTTAAATCGGGTCCTATCACTAATATGCATTATCGACGGCTGAATTAACTATTTTTTTAAAAAGAGAAAAACTGGTTCTAATACAGAAAATATATAGACTTACCATTTTACACATTGTATGACTTTAAATTAAAAAAAAGACATTTTTGTGGGGATGCAGTCGTCGTTAAGTACGGAATCTGCATTACCGGCATTCTGTATTATCGGCATTTGGTTCGTCACAAGTCTAAATGGTAGCGTCGTTGCTAGGGGAAAACAAATGGCGTCGGTGTCGTTTGACGTGATTTTTGTATTGACATTCTGTATTATCGGCATTTGGTTCGTCACTCGGCTAAATGGTAGCGTCGTTGCTAGGGGAAAACAGATGGCGTCGGTGTCGTTTGACGTGATTTTTGTACCGACATTCTGTATTATCGGCATTGGGTTCGTCACATGGCTTAATGGTAGCGTCGTTGCTAGGGAAAAACAGAGGGCGTCGGTGTCGTCTGACGTCGTGATTCTCGAAGTACGGAATCTGTATTACAGGTATATGGTTCGGCGCTCGGCTAAATGGTGTCGCTGGGAAAAATCCCCAGAGGACACTGTTAATAGAGGGTGTCATGCAAAGGGGTCTGTATTACCGGTAGACTGTGTACTGCTACTAGGGGGCGCGACCTCATGAAGAAATCTGTATTATCCTACGTACTGATGCTATTAGAGGTCGCATTAAAGAATCTCCTCTCTCACTCTCTCCTATTAGAGGTCGCATTAAAGAGCCTTATCTCTCACTCTCTCCTATTAGAGGAAGCCTTAAAGAGCCATCTCTCTCTCTCTCTCTCACTCTCTCGCTCTCACGCTCACTCTCTCTCTCTCCCTTCATCCTAATGCTAGTAAATGAAACAGTATTGGATAGAGGTGACCGTTACGTCTACTGGGATTGGTTCGGACGGCTTTGTTATTTTATACGTGAAAATAAAAATCGATAAATGTTTTACTGTTTTTATTATTATTTTTCGTAAAGTTACACAATATTACTAATATTCTATTGTAAATCAGCTTAAACTAGGTGATTATAGTTTTACAGTGTTTAAATAGAATATTTATTTAGCTAGGATAATAATAATAATAATACACGTATAGAACGTTAATCTTTTTTTATTCTACGACAATCTTTTTCAAAATTATTGAACAATTTAACAACTAACTAAGACGGTGTTGTACTTATTGAAGCTACATTACTACTACTATTACTTAAGAGTTAAAATATGGTACTATACAAATATTTCACTTAAAGGTTTTCGTATATGTAACAACTGTATCTTATTTCTCATACATGTATACTCGTTACTTAAGTAGACAGCGTAACAATTTGATATAAAGAGGTACTTAGAATGTTACGTATAGAACATTAATCTTTTTTTTTGTTATTCTATGACACTCTTCTCAACAATTGAACAATTTAACAACTAACTATTACTCCTACATAAGTAATGGAACAATTATATACATTAATAATGATAATTATCTTTAAAATATTATCCTTCAGACTTTGTTGTACTTATTGAAGTTACATTACTACTACTACTATTACTTAAGAGTTAAAATATGGTACTATACAAATATTTTACTTAAAGGTTTTCGTATAGGTAACAACTGTATCCTACTTCTCATACATGTATGTATACTCATTACTTAAGTATACAGGGTAACAATTTGATATAATGAAGTACATAGAATAATACGTATAGAAATTATACATGCTCATTTCAAAACTAGATTGCAGTAAAATTTGCCAGACAAAATCAGCAAAATGTAACAGTTGCTCACTTTGTTTCTTTTAACATGTGTTGTTATTGATCAGACTTCACTAAAAATGGTTATGTATTAATTGTAAATGCTAATAAGGCAGTCAAAGGTGGCCTGATAATGTATTAACAAATTATCATAGGTACATATAAGTGTATATTATACACGTTCCCAATGCATGTTACGTTTCAATTGAAATTAATTCAATTAGAAATCGCTCGTGAGACTTCTCATTCGTTAACATTGATAGTATACGCATTATTATTAATTTAGATTGAACAATAATAAATATATAGATGCATTATTTTATACGGTGCCCTTTTTATAGCGTCGAGTCTGCTTAAAAAGACTTATTGTTCTTTCGTTTAAAATTTAACAACTAACTAAGACGGTGTTGTACTTATTGAAGCTACATTACTACTACTATTACTTAAGAGTTAAAATATGGTACTATACAAATATTTCACTTAAAGGTTTTCGTATATGTAACAACTGTATCTTATTTCTCATACATGTATACTCGTTACTTAAGTAGACAGCGTAACAATTTGTGTCGCTTCCGCAGGCCTGGAAAACATCATCGGTGTAGTAAAATGTACAGTGTTACCGCCTCGGGATCTATATCAGCCGGTCTTACCCGTCAAAATGTACAATAAACTTCTGTTCCCGTTATGTCGCACTTGTACTGAAGAATTAAGCCAAACCGACTGTCAGCATGACGTCGAGGATCGAATCATCAACGGAACCTGGGTCTTGGACGAGCTGGTATTGGCCATTCGTAAGGGTTACATAGTGCAGTACATACAAGAGATCTGGTCGTACGATGTAACCCTGTATAATAAAGCATCCAAGTCTGGGGGTTTGTTTCCGGGCTCCATTGATACCATCCTCGCTGTTGTTAAAAACTTTGACTGTTCAATAGATCTAGATCTTGCATACAACCATTTTACGGATGAACTAGATAATAAAATAAGTGAATTTCAACAGAAAGAGAGCGGCTGGACATTAAAACCTGTTGTTTATCGAATTGAATATCAGCAAATACAACTCCCTGAAAGCTTCTTCATATATAACACTTCCGGATCCTATCCAGCAGAAGAAAGCTCTAATAAACATTCAAAATTCCGATCAAAATTGTTTCATGTGGAGTATTCTAACGCTAACTACATTGGCCCTCTTCCGCATGTCAAGTTCTACAGTATTGATACCATGAAACCAAAAGCTCGTAAAGAATTCCTAAAGTGGTACGAGGTAAAACAGGTTCTTGAGAATAAAAGAATAGTTAAGAAGGCGAAGGGTTATCAAGAAACATATAGTCAAAATCATATCACATAATATATGAGAATGAACTAAATTTTAACGAGTTGGAATTTCCTATTAAGTTAAAGGATATTAACAAATTTGAAAAATTAAATAATATATCCGTAAACATTCAGCGGGTTCTGGCAAATAAACGAACAGTTAAGAAGGCAAAAAAAAGGGTATTAAAAACACATAGTGAAAAACACTATCGATGCGCGAAGGGTTATCAAGAAACATATAGTCAAAAAGCATATTACATTCGCTGAGTATATAAATTGTTTGAAGGAACACACAAAGAAACATCTGTACAGCAAAAATTATTCAGAGCCAATAAACATAACGCTGCAACTATCTCTCAAACCAAAATCGCGCTAAGTCCTCACGACGATAAGCGCTATATTATACCGGGCTCGCATGACACTCTACCGTAGGGTACTATCGCATACCTGATAAACATGGTTGTATAAAATAATACTTAAGTTTAGATATAAGTTAATGTTAAGTTTTTCGTATAACAAAATGATGTATATAATCGCGCTAAGTCCTCACGACGATAAGAGCTATATTATACCGGGCTCGCATGACATTCTACCGTAGGGTACTATCGCATACCTGATAAACATGGTTGTATAAAATAATACTTACGTACTAGAGAACGATGATATGTCAATAATAATAATATGATTCATAGTAGAACGTAGAAGCAGGATAACGAATAAATTTAACAAATGTTCAACAAAAATTATTCAGAGCCGATAAACATAGAGTTTCAACCATCTGTCAGACTAAAAAAAACAGTGCTAAGCCATCATGACGATAGACGCTATATTATACCGGGCTCATATGATACTCTACCTTGAGGCACTATAGCATACCTGCCAATAGTTGTACAATGTAATATTTAGGTTAGGATATAAGATAATGTAAGCTTTTCATATAACAAAATGATGTATATACTAGAGTACTAGAGAACAATGTTATGTCAATAATAATAATATGGTTCATAGTAGAATGTAGAAGTAGCCCCTATCAACTTATAAACGAATAAATTTAACAAATGTGATACAGTTCACTCCTAAACGTCTATTTATTGTTTCTACCTCCCGTAAAAGCTGATTACACGCACTGATCATATGTTCTTCACTGTCACTGCTCTGTATTTGAACAGGGGCCGATGTATAACGACGTGAATCAGACAGCTGCTCCCCGCTAGATAGCAGATGGTCATATTCATAACAAATAAGCGCTGCTACTGAAATAGGTATGCTGACTCCTGCGTCTAAGATACACTGTCGAAACTGTTGTTGTAATTGTAACTCATTTAGATTGTTACCGTCTTCGAACTCGTTTAATGATAATAGCGACATGATGTTTTTTTTCTCTCTTAAAACAACATCAACGCGTAAATTTAGTACAAATGAATCATTACAAAAATAAGAGAAAAATCCTACCTTATGGTTGGCTAAAGTTGCTGATTTAGACAGGTACCAACACACACACACACACGCACACACTCAGAGTTTTATTTTACTACCATTAAACGTAATGAAGCTCTTGAACTGTAGTCGAGCATCTATATAGCAGGTATTGCTATGAGTTTGGGTTTTTATAGCCAAACAGTGAACAAGCCCCCTCCCCTGGTTACGTTACCAAACTACAAGATCTTGCGCAATATCCCATAGGGTTATCATTGGTGATGCGCAGCATACCTTTGATAGACCTGAGAGTTGGGGTAAAAATCAAGTTCCCACGAGAACACCTGCCTATTAATTTACTGATGTTTAAAATGTAGATCTCAACATAGATAATTTTTATTCCCCTGCCCAGGGTCAACAGTTTATATTTATTAAGAGCTGTTCTTAGTTTATGAGGGAAAAATTGTCATGTCTATAAATTCTAATACAATAGAACACCTGATTACGTAAATAAGCTATATGTATAACTGACCTTTTTAAAGCTGATTAGCAGATAACAACTGCGAAAACAAAATACCTTTCTGACAATTTTGTTACTCTTGTCTAACGATGGTCTGTAAGATAGAAATCTTTAAACGATGCTCTCAAATGTTTATTGCATAGAAGGGGCGATAATTCTCAAACTCTTTGACAGAGCACATAAAAAGAGAACTTTATAACCACCCCTGATAAAAAATGTTAAAAAAACTCAAAGTGTCGAAATTGACTGCAATGAAAATTAAACCTTTAAAATAATGGCTGGATTTTACCCAGATATTACTATGGTTATCACAGAGTACCTATATAATAATAGGCTATATAAGATAAGAGTTAGGATATATGGATTCAATGTCAAGAACGACTTGATTTCTCATGGAGTATTTTCAATTATCAACTTTCAGTTGTTTGAATTTGACAAAAAAAATGAAGATCGACGTCGGTAAAAACTCAATGACGCACTATTATTATAATGCTCTTAATATTTATTTACTAATAAAAATACATATTATTATTAAGCTAATTTAATATTATCATAAAGGAACTCTAAGTTATTAATCAATCAAACGTCGTCTGGGTTCAATAATTATGACACTGTAAAGTTTAGTTTATGCAATCGTGATACATATACGTGACAATAATTCCATTTGTATTAACCTTCGGATGCCGGAGGGTATGAGATCTACGAAGATACCGGAGGGGGTACATTTTGTACCCCAACCATTTTTTAGCACTTAACTAATTATTATCTATACATAAACATTAAAAACAAAAATATATGTTTTTTTATAAGTATTTAATAGCCTATGATACAAAATTGTTTTAGAAAAATAAAAAAGTTATACGTAAAAAAATTAGTTAAAATTTTCTGGATCTAATAAATGGCATTTTGAGCAAACTTTCTTTTTTTTTGTTAAATGGTGTTCTGGACATACAAAGTTTTCACATACGTCACATTTAGAACGGCTCTTCTTGTCTCGTTTTCTTGAACACAGCACACACCGTCCCATTGATTTTTGAGGTTCGTCGCTTCTTGTACTTGGTCCAGGTTCTGATCCAACAAATTCATACATAGCGTTCAATATACGTTTATGAAAGTTTACACCCGATTGCAATCGTCTTTCAACATAGGGTTTAATAAGTTCCTGTCCCATCTCTAGTAGAAATTCTCTACGTTTGTGAGTAGCTTTTTCACTAAATTGAGGGTTTTTAAATTTCCACAAAATGAACCCATTCAGACATGTTATGTCAATAACATTTTGAAATAAAACAAATGGCCACCTTTTAGTCGCTCTTTTCACCGAGTATTCGTTTACCATCTTGTCCATGGTATCAACCGATCCTTTCGTGTCGTTATAATGGAGAATTATTTCCGGCTTGTAGTCGGTTTCCTCTCCAGTTATTTTTTTGTCATGGTGTTCAGTGCTGAGAAGAATTACGGCTTTATTTTTAGCAGGAACATATGAAACTAAAGTATATTTGTCTTGGAACGCAAAAACTGAAGACTTTTCTGGTCTTGAAGGGTGCGGTAAAAGAACTGGAGGAATATCTCGTTTGTTCTTCCTCATGGTTCCACACAGTGTTAGTTTTCGGTTCAATAGTTCGTTAGCAAGTGGAATACTGGTGAAGAAGTTATCAGTTGTTATTCCATATCCACTTCCAAGACCTTCAACTAAGTCTAATACCACTCTTTTTCCCTGCTCTTTTTCAGGTTGATTTCCTTCTTTTCCAGTATATATCTGTAGATTCAAAGCATACGTTGATTCATTGTCGACAAGAGCCCAAATTTTGATCCCGTATTTAGCGGGCTTTGATTTCATGTAGACACGAAACGGACATTTTCCTCTAAAAGCTACTAGTTGTTCGTCAACCGTGAGATGGGAGTTAGGCGAAAAGTGTTCCTTGCAACGTTCTACAAATTTTTCAAACACATTTCGAAATGCAGCCAACTTATCCAATTTCCGACGATTGGCTCTTGTTGTAAGGTCATCAAAACGTATAAAGCGTACAATGTCGACAAACCTGTCACGTGCCATTGATGCAGGAAAAATTGATCTACTAAAAAGAGATTTTTTTGACCAAAGAAAGTGAACGGATTCTCTGTTTGCCTTCAAAGCTCCAGCAATAATCAAAATACCAAAGAAGGCATACATTTCAACAGAATCTACTGGTTTCCACTGTCGTTGTTTGTTTTGGTTTTTATTGTTCCACTCTTCAAAATAGTTTTCTGCTTTTTGGTTAGTGCATTCAACTATAATTTGAACTATTTCATCGTCAATAAACAATTTGAATGAGTCCGATAAAGAAGAAATTCTTTCAGAAGTGACAGTAACTCCTGGTTTTTTAGTTATTATGTTTTGTGATAGTGTTCGTGCAAGTTTAGGAGCATGTCTGTTCCAAATAGATCCATTTTTTGATACATATGAAGAATCAATATCATCAGTGAGATTATTATCATCAGAGTCAGTCTATAAATAAGATAAATTTTAGTAAATTTAGAACATAAAAGTAACATACCTCCAAAACATCAGGTTCAACATCTTCAGTTTCTAGGTTATCTTCTAATTCAGAACACTCAGAGTCAACTTCTGCAACATTTTCATCTTCATCACTCTCATCTAGCCACTGTAAGGCAACGGCACAATCTGATTGTTTAGATAAATCTAGTTTTCTTTTTTGTGACATGGTAACACACGGTCTTACAGAATAACAGCGACAGTCTCTACAGGTGTATCAAATATTAGTAAAACATGTGCAGATTGAATGCGCGCAGCCGCAACAAACGCAATGTGAAGTCGAAAACAGATTTGTGTGCATAAAATGAGATAACTTGAAAACAATGTGACTTATTATACCAAGTTTTACAATTAATTAAAAAAATCACACAGACGCCGGATGGGGTACAAATTGTACCCCGAGTCAACTAAATTTAAATTTATGTAACAAATTTACGGAAAAAATATTGGTAGGTATATTTACTGATGCACAAAGATCTAACACAAGAATATCTAAAAGCACCAAGCGGTTGAAACAAAAATGTAAAAAATCTGCAGAAAAAACTAGATGTGGGGTACATTTGTACCCCTCTCCGGCATCCGAAGGTTAAATAAAGGTTACATTCGATATCGCCTCTTGCTAACATTCAAAAAGTATGTAGTAACTGTCGTCGAATAGCTTTAGTATATCTTAACGTGGTAGTGTCGTTAACATTTTCGCAATATTTATGAGTGTAACATATGTAAATAGCTTATGACACCCGACCCATGCATCTCTGTAATTAATATTGCGTTCTTCAAGGGCTTGTAAAATTCTAATGTACACCTTTGCCTTTATTTATTATTATTATTTGTATCAAATTTCAGATCTATATATAATCCCCACACTGACAGTTTAATTTAATAAAAAACCAAATTTCATAATTACCAGCTTTCTAGTAAATAGTTTCAAATATGAAATGAAAAAGAAGCTTTATTGAGACGGCTTTTCAACTATTTTTCACTGTAAAAGAGAGAGAGAATGGATACTAATTAAAAAGACAGATAGCGGTTTAATGTATTTATTATTTACAAACTATTGATAACAAGTTGATATGTCTCCTGAAAAAAAAAAGATACATATATTTACACCGTCATATATAGAATAATAAATCATACATAAATAATCCAGGCCTCCCTATGATCAAGCCGTACATACACTTCGGCATGGATTGTAGTATCACCTACTTCCAAAACCCCTTCTGCTACTTTAGTAGCGACAGCCGCCGGATAACTGGGGAGCGGGACACCAACGCCCATACAATGGACCAGAAACTGAAAATATTAACATCGTTTTAGTATGTTGTTTATAGATAAATTTAAAAAGTCTACTTACGACGCCCCTATGTGTAGTGCTGGCGTACAGTCGTCGCAATATTGTTCTACACCAGCCTCGAACGGTCATAGATATATTTGCTGTAAAATTTACAATTTTAAATATAACTAAGTATTTGTAATCAAAGAAAAACAACTTACCCATTTTAAAATATTTTATAAAAGGTGTCAGTAGTGGTAACGTTATGAAATTTTTATTTAATACTCGTCAACATGTAGTAACCTCTGTATTTATGTAAAACGAAATATACAGTCCCACCCCTAAACATGTTATTTTAAAATACAAAAAGGGTGTTAACGTTGGTTTTGTTTAACTAGGATTGGTTGGGACCCTAAGCTATTGCAAAAAATAATTAAGCCTATCATAGTTTATGCATTTTTCGATTTACAGATCTATAGAGAAATGATAAGAACGAAAATATATAGTCTATTTTACAAAAAAAAAACGTAATAAAGTAAAACGGACACCTCAGTTTAATTATGATGTTTCTCGAGCACTTATCTGGTAGATCTATCTACTCGAGGAAAGAATTTTTACCATTATAGATTATAATCTATAGGGCAAACAAATAGAATCAGTAGGTGCTGTTATTAACGAGGATTGTTAAATGCTATTTTACGCGTTCTGACAAAAGATTTCCCTCGAAATGTATACGACGACAACGAACGAACAAAAATGATGGCTTTATTGTCGCTGTTGAGTTTTATGACCCTGTCAATAGAACAACAGAGTGAGCGTTTCCTATCATTGTCAGCAATCAACATAAAAATTAGGGGTGTATTCGTAGGTAATAAATTTCTGTGAAAAAATGCGACTGTATGTCTTGATTTAAAGCCTTTTGTTTGTTCTATCATGTCGAGAAGACAGGTTCACTTAAATACGACTGCATAATAATAATTAAATGAAATACACAATAAATACGAGTTCTACCCCTGTTAAATTTTTATAACGGTTTACAAAAAAAAAATAAAATTCACGGAAACCGCTCACAGATAGATTAAAGAAGTTTTTTATTCTCAGGCAGATTAAATAATAATAATGGTAAATATTATAGAGCTCGTACATGCAGTATTATATATATATATATATATATATATATATATATATATATAAATTTATCGACTCTGCTGGGACTCGAACCCAGGACCCTCCACTGTCTAGGTGGTATCTCTACCAACTGAGCTACAGAGCACGACTATCAGCAAAGCGAGAAATCTTCCATATGAATTAGATAGTAGGCAAACATACAAAGTAACTAGATATTTTTTGAATACTATTAATGAAGATCAGCAATTCGCATGACAACAACATCAATATTCAAAGCATCTAGATTATAATGAATCATTCCGAAAGGAAATTAATTTATATAAATTTTTAGATGAAGTTAATTTTTATTAAGTTGCATAATGATTTTACATTAAATAATATTTTGAATGCAAATTCATAGAGAAAAATTTATCGACTCTGCTGGGACTCGAACCCAGGACCCTCCACTGTCTAGGTGGTATCTCTACCAACTGAGCTACAGAGCACGACTATCAGCAAAGCGAGAAATCTTCCATATGAATTAGATAGTAGGCAAACATACAAAGTAACTATATATTTTTTGAATACTATTAATGAAGATCAGCAATTCGCATGACAACAACATCAATATTCAAAGCATCTAGATTATAATGAATCATTCCGAAAGGAAATTAATTTATATAAATTTTTAGATGAAGTTAATTTTTATTAAGTTGCATAATGATTTTACATTAAATAATATTTTGAATGCAAATTCATAGAGAAAAATTTATCGACTCTGCTGGGACTCGAACCCAGGACCCTCCACTGTCTAGGTGGTATCTCTACCAACTGAGCTACAGAGCACGACTATCAGCAAAGCGAGAAATCTTCCATATGAATTAGATAGTAGGCAAACATACAAAGTAACTAGATATTTTTTGAATACTATTAATGAAGATCAGCAATTCGCATGACAACAACATCAATATTCAAAGCATCTAGATTATAATGAATCATTCCGAAAGGAAATTAATTTATATAAATTTTTAGATGAAGTTAATTTTTATTAAGTTGCATAATGATTTTACATTAAATAATATTTTGAATGCAAATTCATAGAGAAAAATTTATCGACTCTGCTGGGACTCGAACCCAGGACCCTCCACTGTCTAGGTGGTATCTCTACCAACTGAGCTACAGAGCACGACTATCAGCAAAGCGAGAAATCTTCCATATGAATTAGATAGTAGGCAAACATACAAAGTAACTAGATATTTTTTGAATACTATTAATGAAGATCAGCAATTCGCATGACAACAACATCAATATTCAAAGCATCTAGATTATAATGAATCATTCCGAAAGGAAATTAATTTATATAAATTTTTAGATGAAGTTAATTTTTATTAAGTTGCATAATGATTTTACATTAAATAATATTTTGAATGCAAATTCATAGAGAAAAATTTATCGACTCTGCTGGGACTCGAACCCAGGACCCTCCACTGTCTAGGTGGTATCTCTACCAACTGAGCTACAGAGCACGACTATCAGCAAAGCGAGAAATCTTCCATATGAATTAGATAGTAGGCAAACATACAAAGTAACTAGATATTTTTTGAATACTATTAATGAAGATCAGCAATTCGCATGACAACAACATCAATATTCAAAGCATCTAGATTATAATGAATCATTCCGAAAGGAAATTAATTTATATAAATTTTTAGATGAAGTTAATTTTTATTAAGTTGCATAATGATTTTACATTAAATAATATTTTGAATGCAAATTCATAGAGAAAAATTTATCGACTCTGCTGGGACTCGAACCCAGGACCCTCCACTGTCTAGGTGGTATCTCTACCAACTGAGCTACAGAGCACGACTATCAGCAAAGCGAGAAATCTTCCATATGAATTAGATAGTAGGCAAACATACAAAGTAACTAGATATTTTTTGAATACTATTAATGAAGATCAGCAATTCGCATGACAACAACATCAATATTCAAAGCATCTAGATTATAATGAATCATTCCGAAAGGAAATTAATTTATATAAATTTTTAGATGAAGTTAATTTTTATTAAGTTGCATAATGATTTTACATTAAATAATATTTTGAATGCAAATTCATAGAGAAAAATTTATCGACTCTGCTGGGACTCGAACCCAGGACCCTCCACTGTCTAGGTGGTATCTCTACCAACTGAGCTACAGAGCACGACTATCAGCAAAGCGAGAAATCTTCCATATGAATTAGATAGTAGGCAAACATACAAAGTAACTAGATATTTTTTGAATACTATTAATGAAGATCAGCAATTCGCATGACAACAACATCAATATTCAAAGCATCTAGATTATAATGAATCATTCCGAAAGGAAATTAATTTATATAAATTTTTAGATGAAGTTAATTTTTATTAAGTTGCATAATGATTTTACATTAAATAATATTTTGAATGCAAATTCATAGAGAAAAATTTATCGACTCTGCTGGGACTCGAACCCAGGACCCTCCACTGTCTAGGTGGTATCTCTACCAACTGAGCTACAGAGCACGACTATCAGCAAAGCGAGAAATCTTCCATATGAATTAGATAGTAGGCAAACATACAAAGTAACTAGATATTTTTTGAATACTATTAATGAAGATCAGCAATTCGCATGACAACAACATCAATATTCAAAGCATCTAGATTATAATGAATCATTCCGAAAGGAAATTAATTTATATAAATTTTTAGATGAAGTTAATTTTTATTAAGTTGCATAATGATTTTACATTAAATAATATTTTGAATGCAAATTCATAGAGAAAAATTTATCGACTCTGCTGGGACTCGAACCCAGGACCCTCCACTGTCTAGGTGGTATCTCTACCAACTGAGCTACAGAGCACGACTATCAGCAAAGCGAGAAATCTTCCATATGAATTAGATAGTAGGCAAACATACAAAGTAACTAGATATTTTTTGAATACTATTAATGAAGATCAGCAATTCGCATGACAACAACATCAATATTCAAAGCATCTAGATTATAATGAATCATTCCGAAAGGAAATTAATTTATATAAATTTTTAGATGAAGTTAATTTTTATTAAGTTGCATAATGATTTTACATTAAATAATATTTTGAATGCAAATTCATAGAGAAAAATTTATCGACTCTGCTGGGACTCGAACCCAGGACCCTCCACTGTCTAGGTGGTATCTCTACCAACTGAGCTACAGAGCACGACTATCAGCAAAGCGAGAAATCTTCCATATGAATTAGATAGTAGGCAAACATACAAAGTAACTAGATATTTTTTGAATACTATTAATGAAGATCAGCAATTCGCATGACAACAACATCAATATTCAAAGCATCTAGATTATAATGAATCATTCCGAAAGGAAATTAATTTATATAAATTTTTAGATGAAGTTAATTTTTATTAAGTTGCATAATGATTTTACATTAAATAATATTTTGAATGCAAATTCATAGAGAAAAATTTATCGACTCTGCTGGGACTCGAACCCAGGACCCTCCACTGTCTAGGTGGTATCTCTACCAACTGAGCTACAGAGCACGACTATCAGCATTTTTTAAATTTTTCTCTATGAATTTGCATTCAAAATATTATTTAATGTAAAATCATTATGCAACTTAATAAAAATTAACTTCATCTAAAAATTTATATAAATTAATTTCCTTTCGGAATGATTCATTATAATCTAGATGCTTTGAATATTGATGTTGTTGTCATGCGAATTGCTGATCTTCATTAATAGTATTCAAAAAATATCTAGTTACTTTGTATGTTTGCCTACTATCTAATTCATATGGAAGATTTCTCGCTTTGCTGATAGTCGTGCTCTGTAGCTCAGTTGGTAGAGATACCACCTAGACAGTGGAGGGTCCTGGGTTCGAGTCCCAGCAGAGTCGATAAATTTTTCTCTATGAATTTGCATTCAAAATATTATTTAATGTAAAATCATTATGCAACTTAATAAAAATTAACTTCATCTAAAAATTTATATAAATTAATTTCCTTTCGGAATGATTCATTATAATCTAGATGCTTTGAATATTGATGTTGTTGTCATGCGAATTGCTGATCTTCATTAATAGTATTCAAAAAATATCTAGTTACTTTGTATGTTTGCCTACTATCTAATTCATATGGAAGATTTCTCGCTTTGCTGATAGTCGTGCTCTGTAGCTCAGTTGGTAGAGATACCACCTAGACAGTGGAGGGTCCTGGGTTCGAGTCCCAGCAGAGTCGATAAATTTTTCTATATGAATTTGCATTCAAAATATTATTTAATGTAAAATCATTATTCAACTTAATAAAAATTAACTTCATATAAAAATTTATATAAATTAATTTCCTTTAGGAATGATTCATTATAATCTAGATGCTTTGAATATTGATGTTGTTGTCATGCGAATTGCTGATCTTCATTAATAGTATTCAAAAAATATCTAGTTACTTTGTATGTTTGCCTACTATCTAATTCATATGGAAGATTTCTCGCTTTGCTGATAGTCGTGCTCTGTAGCTCAGTTGGTAGAGATACCACCTAGACAGTGGAGGGTCCTGGGTTCGAGTCCCAGCAGAGTCGATAAAATTTTTCTCTATGAATTTGCATTCAAAATATTATTTAATGTAAAATCATTATGCAACTTAATAAAAATTAACTTCATCTAAAAATTTATATAAATTAATTTCCTTTCGGAATGATTCATTATAATCTAGATGCTTTGAATATTGATGTTGTTGTCATGCGAATTGCTGATCTTCATTAATAGTATTCAAAAAATATCTAGTTACTTTGTATGTTTGCCTACTATCTAATTCATATGGAAGATTTCTCGCTTTGCTGATAGTCGTGCTCTGTAGCTCAGTTGGTAGAGATACCACCTAGACAGTGGAGGGTCCTGGGTTCGAGTCCCAGCAGAGTCGATAAATTTTTCTCTATGAATTTGCATTCAAAATATTATTTAATGTAAAATCATTATGCAACTTAATAAAAATTAACTTCATCTAAAAATATATATATATATATATATATATATATATATATATATATATATATATATATATATATATATAAGCTCTCTTGTATGATCAGTAACACAACTGAGTTTCTGTAATTAAAGTTTTATTAAATTTATCATTTACACGTTTTAATTTACATTATTTACACAAATATTACCTGTAATTAAAGAAACGACATTTAATGTCACTAACCGCAATGTCAAGCCAATGTCAGTTCTTAATCACAAGCAATATTTCTTTTGTTTGATAAACAATTCATAAGCACATGTGCCCTCTTTTTAAGCCGAACTCGGCAACAATTGAATTATTGAAAATTAAGGAATTATAATTTCATTACATCACCCCTCCCGGAGGAGAAAATATTCACAAACTATATTCTCACAATTTTAGTAATCGTTACCATCTTCTTCATCATCTTCTTCTTCTTCAGGTGTTGGGATTGGAATCAGCTTAGAGACATGGAAAATATTGGACTCTGATTTTTTTCGGCCCATATTTATCCTGTAGATTGAATTCGATAATTTTTCTGTGATTTTATATGGTCCAATTTTTAATTCGTCAAGTTTTTTTCTGTTCAATTTGTTGCCATTTTCCACAAACACCAAATCACCTATGTTGAAGTCGAAATGTTTACGGTTTTTGTCGTAAATTTGTTTATTATAATTATGAGATTTTATTGTTCTATCCAGAGCGATCTTCCTGTCTCGTATCCAATCTTTCTCGGAATTTAATTCTTTTAGTTCACTTGGTAACATTGCAACATTTTTTCCTTCCATTAAATATGATGGTTCGAAACCAGTGACAGTATGATCTGTCTCGTTGTATTTGCGCACACACTCTTGAGCTATGGTTGTCCAAGCTGCTTTTGTTTTTTTTTCATTAATCTTTTTAATTTGATCAGTTTCTGAGATGCTTTTTACAAGTTTAATAAAATCATTTGCAGTTTGTGTTTTCGATGTTAGGATATATGCGTATCTCGTGAAGTGATCTATTAGAAGATGTAAGTATTTTTTTGTAGATCGAGAACCTCCAAAGCCTCCGATTGTGTCTATAGAAATAATTTCGAAAGGCTTTGTGGCTGGGCCTAACTGTGACATCAACCCAAATTTTCCTAGTCCCCTTGATTTATTTTTAATACATACTGCACAGCTTCTGCATGTTTCCTTAATGTTTCTTGTTAAATTCTTAGCAGTATAATATGGTCCAACCATCCTATGCATTTGTTTCATTCCTATATGACACAAGTTTTTATGTACATCTTTTAGAAATTTTATGCTAAAATCTTCCGTTAGAATGATTTTTTCCTTCCTTCTTACTTTTTTGTAATAAACATTATTTTTAGTTATTAATTTATTATTATTATTTTTTATTTGTATGTCTTCATTTTTTTCTTGGTCTTTTAATATATCCTCAAGTGTTATCAAATTTACAACCTTTAACTGCTCCTCCATATTTTCGTTTGGTTCTAAGACAGAATTCCTGCTAAGGCAGTCAGCTTCTAAATTATATTTTCCAGGAGAATATTTGACCACAAAATCATACTGTGATAAATAATATGTCAGATCTCCTAGTTCTTCATCAGTCCTAGATTTTATGTTCATATTCTCTAATGGTTTGTGGTCCGAGAAAACAGTAAAGTTTTTTCCTATTAAGTAATGTTGCCAATATTTAACGTATTCTTTGATTGCCAGGCATTCCAGGTATATAGCCTTTTTTCTTTTCTGTACTTCATTTAATTTTTTTGAGAAATATGCCACCGGTTTTTCTTCTTTGTTGTTCTGTGGTTGTTTTAACACGCCCGCTACTCCTAGTAAACTAGCATCCGTATATATATGTATTGGTAGATTTGGATCAAAGATGGTTAATACAGGCTGAGTTAATAATATGTCTTTTAATTCGTCGAACGATTTTTGACATTCTTTGGTCCAAATAAATGATTGTCCTTTTCTCAGTAGGTTGTGCAACGGGTCCAGTTTTATTGCTATGTTTGGCACATATTTATGGTAAAAATTTATCTTACCTAAAAACTGTCTTACATTTTTCTGCGTCTTCGGAATTGGAAAGTTTTTTATGGAAATCAAGTTGTCCTTCAATGGCTTTACAGCATTATTTTGTATTATATGACCCAAGTATTTTACTGAGTCAGCTGCAAATGTGCATTTTACAAATTTTAACCTGAATCCTTCGCTTTTGATAGCTTGAAATAGTTTTGTTAAATGCCTAATATGTTCTGAGAATGATTCTGAAAAAATGAGTATGTCATCTATGTAGCTTACTGTGAAGTCTGCAAGTTTGTGTTTTCTTATTATGTTACACATTATTCTTTGGAATATCGCTGGCGATGTTTTAAGACCAAATGGCAAACAAGTCCACTGAAAATGACCATCTTGTGTGACGAACCCGGTTTTGTGTCTGTCCGTAATGCGCAGAGGAATTGACCAAAATGCCGAGTTTATGTCCAGTGTTGAGAAAAATTTACAGTTTCTCGTCTTTACCATTAGATCTTCTATGAGTGGGAATGGTTGTGATTGAGGCACAACAATTTTATTCAGGTCTCTGAAATCAATGCATAATCTTGATTTTGTATTTTCATCTCTTTTGTAAGCTAATGTTACTGGGGCTGCGAAAGGGCTGTAAGATTCCTCTATTAGCCTTTTGTCCAGTAACATTGCGATTTGTTTTTCAATTTCTTTTTTATCATCTATTGTGCATCGATACGGCCTCTTGCTACAATATTTTTCTTCTAATAAATCGATGTGTGCCTCATAATCGTTTACTGTCCCGATATCGTATTTATCTTTGGCAAAGACGGACTTGTATTCTAGTATTAATTTATTTATTATTGATTGCTGATCGCAATCCAAATGGTTTATATAAATGTTGAAGTTTCTTTCTTTAAAGTGCTCATTAAAATTTATTAAATAGTTATTTTTCATTTCTTTAGAAATGTCAGTTTCTTCTGAATTTGTATTTGTTTCCTTAGAAGCAAATTTTGTTTGTTGATTATTGCCTTTTATTTCCTTAGAAATGTCAGCTTTTTTTGAATAAAGTTTCTCTATTTCATTAGAAATATTATCTTTTTGTATTGGCACTTTTTGACTTATTTGCAGGTTTTCATCTTGAGATAAATAGAAATTTTTTATACAATCTAAACCAATCAAAAAATCAATCAAAATTATCTTTGTCAATTACAAAAATATTAGTTTCTTTTTCTACGTCAAAGATTTTTACATTTAATGTTACCATGCCACTTGCTTTTTTAACGCCATTAATAGTTTTCAAATTAGTACTGTTAGAATCAATTGATTTATTATTTTTTATTTTTAATAATCTTGAGTTAATTAATGAAACATTTGAGCCTGAGTCGTAGACTCCAAAAACCTCAATATTTTTATTCAATACTAACCTTATTTTTATTAATGGCGATACTATTAGTTTTTTGGATTTTCATTTTGCAGTTCACATTCTAACTCTGAGTTGTTGATAAGTCTAATTTGATCATTTTTGTTAGGCTGATTGTCCTTTGGTTTGAACCAACAAGTCGATTCTGAGTGGTAGCGTGTTCCTTTTTCGAGCTTTTCACAAATACTACATTTGTGTTTCTTCTCTGTGTCCAATCTTTGTTTGTTTCTGTTTTGTTTCGCTTCAATATTTCCTTTATAATCCAAGAATACTTTTGCATTTTGTTTGTTGACCAAGTGTTCATTCTTGTTCATCTCACTGAATAAATGAGTAGTTGAAGTCAATGATTCTTTATCAAGCCTGTTCATTATATTTTCTGGCAAGCCTAACACAATCAGGTTTATTAGTGTGTCATTGTCAATTGATTTATTAACTTCTAACAATAATCTTTCTTTTCTTGTGGCATATTCTAATAGTGAACCAGCTTGGTATTTGAATGTAAAAGCATATTTGATTTGGGACCAACCTTTTTTTTCATAAGTATCACAAAAGTTTTTTTTCCAAATTCTCCAATCTGAATTGACTGTGAATTTAATTAACATACTACCATACCAATCTAAACATTGTTTTTCAAGTAGATGTTTCAAGGTCTCTATTTTTTTCTCATCCTCTAGAATCTCAAATCTTTCACATTCTTTTTCAAATTCTTCCATTCATTGGTTAGCATTTGGCATTTTTAAGGAGAATTTCTCAATTAAAAACTTTTCAATTATTTTGCTTATATTTTGAATCTTTGGTACAACATCTTCATGGCTAATAGCCGTAGGTTGTATTTTTTCTTCTAAATACTGGTCACCTAACTGTAAATTTTCACATTCATCAAGATATATTTTTCTTATTTCATCATCCACTGGTATCCATAAGTTTCGTTTGTGACCTCTCTTTTTCAGCGAATTTTTTACTTTTGTAAATGTACCTGAATTCGCTATGTACGTATGTTTATTTACAGGCTTGAATTCATCTGGGATATCAAAGATACGTCCATCTGGAGTCTCGATTGACGTTATGCAGGTCATATTTGATTTTCCATCTGATGATCCTAGTATCATGAATTGGAACCTTAATTTTTCCATTTTTATTGCCATGACCAAAAATGTCGTTTTATAAGCTCTCTTGTATGATCAGTAACACAACTGAGTTTCTGTAATTAAAGTTTTATTAAATTTATCATTTACACGTTTTAATTTACATTATTTACACAAATATTACCTGTAATTAAAGAAACGACATTTAATGTCACTAACCGCAATGTCAAGCCAATGTCAGTTCTTAATCACAAGCAATATTTCTTTTGTTTGATAAACAATTCATAAGCACATGTGCCCTCTTTTTAAGCCGAACTCGGCAACAATTGAATTATTGAAAATTAAGGAATTATAATTTCATTACATATATATATATATATATATATATATATATATATATATATATATATATATATATATATATATGTAATTAATGTAAAATCATTATCCAACTTGATAAAAATTAACTCTATCTAAAAATTTATATATATATATATATATATATATATATATATATAATTATGTAGTAATGTGTAACCTTTTTACATTTCTTTTAGAGAAACAGATTTAGTCATAAGTAATTTGTGCATATAACGTTTTCGTACGTAATATCACTAGTCTCCAAAAATTCGTTCTTCTTGCGGTAGATGGGTCGATCAGATAGCGTTTTTCAAGAAATATATATTGGCGACAGCATTGAACAATCAAACCATAAAAATAGGGTGTATTCCGGCCGGAAGATAATAAATTTCTAAATCTGTTCCTGCAGGTAGACGTTTTGTGTTTTCTTTTAAAATTCACCTAAATATTTAAACGAAAGAACAATAAGTCTTTTTAAGCAGACTCGACGCTATAAAAAGGGCACCGTATAAAATAATGCATCTATATATTTATTATTGTTCAATCTAAATTAATAATAATGCGTATACTATCAATGTTAACGAATGAGAAGTCTCACGAGTGATTTCTAATTGAATTAATTTCAATTGAAACGTAACATGCATTGGGACCATGTATAATATACACTTATATGTACCTATGATAATTTGTTAATACATTATCAGGCCACCTTTGACCACCTTATTAGCATTTACAATTAATACATAACCATTTTTAGTGAAGTCTGATCAATAACAACACATGTTAAAAGAAACAAAGTAAGCAACTGTTACATTTTGCTGATTTTGCCTGGCAAATTTTACTGCAATCTAGTTTTGAAATGAGCATGTATAATTTCTATACGTATTATTCTATGTACTTCATTATATCAAATTGTTACCCTGTATACTTAAGTAATGAGTATACATACATGTATGAGAAGTAGGATACAGTTGTTACCTATACGAAAACCTTTAAGTAAAATATTTGTATAGTACCATATTTTAACTCTCAAGTAATAGTAGTAGTAGTAATGTAACTTCAATAAGTACAACAACGTCTGAAGGATAATATTTTAAAGATAATTATCATTATTAATGTATATAATTGTTCCATTACTTATGTAGGAGTAATAGTTAGTTGTTAAATTGTTCAATTGTTGAGAAGAGTGTCATAGAATAACAAAAAAAAAAGATTAATGTTCTATACGTATCATTCTATGTACCTCTTTATATCAAATTGTTACGCTGTCTACTTAAGTAACGAGTATACATGTATGAGAAATAAGATACAGTTGTTACATATACGAAAACCTTTAAGTGAAATATTTGTATAGTACCATATTTTAACTCTTAAGTAATAGTAGTAGTAATGTAGCTTCAATAAGTACAACACCGTCTTAGTTAGTTGTTAAATTGTTCAATAATTTTGAAAAAGATTGTCGTAGAATAAAAAAAGATTAACGTTCTATACGTGTATTATTATTATTATTATCCTAGCTAAATAAATATTCTATTTAAACACTGTAAAACTATAATCACCTAGTTTAAGCTGATTTACAATAGAATATTAGTAATATTGTGTAACTTTACGAAAAATAATAATAAAAACAGTAAAACATTTATCGATTTTTATTTTCACGTATAAAATAACAAAGCCGTCCGAACCAATCCCAGTAGACGTAACGGTCACCTCTATCCAATACTGTTTCATTTACTAGCATTAGGATGAAGGGAGAGAGAGAGAGAGTGAGCGTGAGAGCGAGAGAGTGAGAGAGAGAGAGAGAGATGGCTCTTTAATGCGACCTCTAATAGGAGAGAGTGAGAGAGGAGATTCTTTAATGCGACCTCTAATAGCATCAGTACGTAGGATAATACAGATTTCTTCATGAGGTCGCGCCCCCTAGTAGCAGTACACAGGCTACCGGTAATACAGACCCCTTTGCATGACACCCTTTATTAACAGTGTCCTCTGGGGATTTTTCCCAGCAACACCATTTAGCCGAGCGCCGAACCATATACCTGTAATACAGATTCCGTACTTCGAGAATCACGACGTCAGACGACACCGACGCCCTCTGTTTTCTCCTAGCAACGACGCTACCATTTAGCCATGTGACGAACCCAATGCCGATAATACAGAATGTCGGTACAAAAATCACGTCAAACGACACCGACGCCATCTGTTTTCCCCTAGCAACGACGCTACCATTTAGCCGAGTGACGAACCAAATGCCGATAATACAGAATGTCAATACAAAAATCACGTCAAACGACACCGACGCCATCTGTTTTCCCCTAGCAACGACGCTACCATTTAGCCTTGTGACGAACCAAATGCCGATAATACAGAATGCCGGTAATGCAGATTCCGTACTTAACGACGACTGCATCCCCACAAAAATGTGTAAAATGGTAAGTCTATATATTTTCTGTATTAGAACCAGTTTTTCTCTTTTTAAAAAAATAGTTAATTCAGCCGTCGATAATGCATATTAGTGATAGGACCCGATTTAAATTCCTTCTAAATGGCGGATATGCAAACGATACCGCTAATGATATGTAGGTAATTAATATATCAGCTATATGATCAAGCAATCTCTCGATGTAAATATTAGAAATTTTTAAAAGATATACAGTTTATAACGTTAGATAAAGATAGAAAACTGACGGTTCGGTTATATCACGCAGGTCCGTGATTTGCGTTTAAAAGCTGAATTTAAAATTTTAATGCTGAATTAATTATCTTAAATTATTATATGTAATTAAAGTATTAATGACGACGATAATTATTTTAAGAAATCGGTAAATTTATTAATATAAATGATAAACCTTGGCTCCCTCTATATTAACAATTAGCAGAACGTCCGTAATCGGTAATACAGATTTCTTCATGACGCGCCGCCTAGTAGTAAAAGTAAATAGTTTGTCGGTATTCCTCCATAGCGCCATCTCTTAGAAGCATGCATGTTGTCGGTAATACAGTTTCCAGTCATGGAGGGCGTGGTAAAATGGCGCCCGACAAAATGTCCGTCATCCAATCAGAGAATAGTAGGTGTTTTCAAAATGGCCGCCTTCAGCCAATCAGAGAATAGTACGGCGTGCCATCCTAGATGGCGTCGACCAATCAAAAGCAAGGGGAGGAGCTACAGGAGTGGGGGTAACCAATCAGAGAGCAGCAGGCGTGGCCAAAAGTAGGAAGAGTGGGGTAGGCCTCAGGTGTCGCAATACCTACTGCTGTCATTATCAAAGGTATATATAAATATAAACAAACACGTCGCTAAGGTAAATACAAAAAATAGGTAAGAATAAGATAAAGATAAAAATAATCAGAATTAAATGTCTAACATTTCCAGTAACAATCAAACAGATGACACAAATTACTTATATATTATATATACTATATTTTGAGTTCGGTATATATTGGACAAACACTTCAAAATTTTGACATAAAATAAAAAGAACACGTACGTTGTTACAGAAGTAAACATCCTGAAAAATCTAATTATGCCAAACACCTTTTAGAACAAAATCACATAATGAAATAATATTAAATTCCTACATTTTTGTAATAAACACAAATTAGACATTTTAGAAGCTTTTGAGATATACAAACACAAACTCAGGGCACCTTTAATAATTGAACAGATTAAGCTCAGTAATTCTCCATTACTGGAAGTGTTAGATATTTAATTCTGATTATTATTATTTTTATCTAGTTACCTATTTTTTGTATTTAAATTCATATTACCTTTGATAATGACAGCTTAGCTGTCGAAACAATATTGTCAGGTTATAATTTAATAAATACTGTGAAACTTTTTACTAATCTTTATTTATTTCATGCATAATAAACATTAAAAAAATTGTGATAGTTTTCATAGCCTAATAGATTTTATAAAATAAAATTTTAAGGGAGTTAATACATTTTCTAAAATAACTACGAAATTTAGTTATAGGAAACTACATATACATACTATCCCTAGTTTTAAGCTTAGAATGCAATAAACCTGAAAACTGTAGGTTGCTATTTAAAAATAAGCAGATATCGGTATTCTCTGGATACAAAGTTTGGCATTCTTTTTACCACCCTGTATTAATTTCTAAAGTTTCTAATAACCCAATTTGATGCAGCATACTTTTAAAAATATGTACTTACCTAAAATTTTAAATCTGTACATAAACACATTCTTTCGAAATGTAGTTGTTTGTAACAACCCCCAGCTGTCATTTTTTTTAATTCAATATATCTCAGAATTGGTTAATTTTAGAGGTATGGTTTAAATAACACTCACTTGAACATTCATTTTTAAACAAGTAGGTGTCAGAAATTATTTTAAAACAAAACGTAACCCGAAACCATTACCTGCAAAATTGCAAATTGCAACTTCAATTGGTTTTCCATATTCTTGTAACGGAAACTCGTTGTGACATGCCCTGTACATAATAAAGACTTATCAATCATATGTACCTACTCATTAAATTAAACATCATGGCAACGAGGCAAATACAACATTTTCACAAAATTCGTTTTCAGACAAAAAAAATTTATATTTATTTAATGAGTTTCTGGTTTACTGATTTAAACTTTGTACTTTTCACATCCGTTACCGTTTCGTATACAGTGTGTTTATTTGAAAACTTCCCATCTCGAATATCACCTAAACTATTCAAAATAACAATTTCGACAAAAAAGAGGTCGATGTATAGCCCTTATACCCAACAGTATATCCAATAATAATTCGTCAACTAAAACATTTCATTCACATTCATTTTCACAAAGCAACTAAACTTAGCTTAAGCCTGAAAGCCATTATACAAGTACAGGGAGAGATGATCATTTTAATGAAATTTACAAAGTAGAATTTTATAATTAGAATCCCTGACACCATATTAAATAATGCACATAACTTTTTCATTTCCTAATTGGTTGCATAAATAGCTATTGTCGAATTGATGGACATATTCTAACCAAGATTTGAAAAGACAATTTTTGTTTCATATTTTCTGAAAATAAATGTAATCTAATACTCCTTGGAAATATAGGTAAAATTACACTGTTGCTTTTTTACAGTTCCTGCTTGGTACACTTGGTATGCCGTGATATATCTTTTAAAATTGAGAAGTAAAATATAAAATGAGATGGAAAATATGAATATGCCATTTGTATGTACGAATTGTTTGTATGGAAATGAAAATGGGCATGTCTATTAATGTTGAAAAAAAAAAAGATATTTTTCATCGCCGAATCTTCCCTGTTGTCGAATGCTATTTATTATAAAAATAAATCCTGAAGAAATTACTTCCGTGTATCAAGTACAGAAGACAACGCAAACTAAAAGTCAGCCCTATAACACTATCTCGAAATAAATGAAAAACAATAGTACAGTACTACTTATCTGCACTTGATAACGTTGAAATTGAAAGGAAGATCTATTGCTTTAGAACCTTTTCTTACGCAGACCCAGTATTATTATATTATAGTCTAATCATCCCTTTTAAAAATTACAATTACAAGCCGAAAATAAGATATAAAATTTTTTATGTTCAACTGTATTATAATCTATTGTTTATCATACATTTTATCGTCCAGAATCTAGCTTATTATGGACTATTTAGTCCATAACGAGCGAGGCTAATAAAAGGGGCGAGTCAATAAAGTCTTGTTGACATAAAATCATACAAACGATTTTCAAGTTGATTTTCAAAACGCAATTTCTGAAAATCTACTTTGATTGAGTAAATACACATTTTTTAAATCATAAGTAGTCCAGATTAGAACATGTACTATCTATAAACTTAATCTATCTATACGTTTAATTATGAAAAAAAAGTAAACCAAAGAAAATTCACTTTGAAAATAAAAATATTTTTAGGCTGCTTTATAAAATTAATTTTAGCATAAATTGCACTAAAAATCAGAATTAAAAAAGTAGACGCACAATTTTGAAAAATTTGTATTTTTTGCAAACCAAAAATAAAGATTTCTACTTAACAAAAACAACTAAGCTGTTAAGCTGACTTACAAACTAAAAAATTTAGATAAATCTCGTTTCTTCCGAAAAAAAATTATATTTTTACTCCGCAATCGTCTTCAAGACAGGCGTAGTCATCATTACGATTTGAATCGAAAATTCCAGATAATGCAATTTGAATAAAAAAGTGTAGAAATCACGATATGAAAACAAAGATTTTTGTATAAATTGCAGTTTGATTGAAAAACCTAAGTAGGTATTATGTATTTTTAAGGGTAAAAATAGCCCTTTAAATAGTTAGGTCAGAAATGAAGGGCTCCAGTACAAGGGCTTAATTGCTATCTACGAGCCATGTCTCACATGTATTGCACTACTATATGTTTCTGTAATTAATATTCATCATTGGACAACGACTAAACGATTATATGTTTTTGATTGAGCGTGATATGAGCAACAAATAAATCACTTTAAATTCGAGATGAAATACAAAATATCAAACACAAATTAAAAACAAAATTTATTGCTTGGTCTAACTTATGTGAGACAGGGCTCTATATCTCAAAAGTAGAATTTTTATCAAAAATGCGTTTTGAAAATCAACTCTTATTCTCATCTAATATTAAAATCCTGATATCTAGTTTGATATTAACAGTGAGTGCAATTTGGTTCATCATTATGTTACTAGAAAACATAACCACTTTTCGGGTTTTAAATAAAATTATAAATCAGCTAATAGTTGTAACACATCATTTTTGGTCAAAAAAATGAGTATAAACCCCAACACTTCGATAAAAGTCAGATTAAAATTTTCGGACGAGGATAGGTTACGGTTACGAGTTAAACGGAACTACAACTGAACTGATAAGGACACGTGTGAATAAATCTTAAACGGCAAGTAAAAATTAGGATCGTGAGACAAGAAATCGTTTTATTTGCGTAAACAGATACTAATAATACATATATACTGCTAAGCAGAACTAACTTGAATTTATAATAATGATATATTTTATAAAACTATTTATATATAATAGTAATTATTTTAATCATCTTACTCTATATATCGTCCTTGGAATGACAGTCAATTTCTTGTTTTATTTTAAGAGTTATATATTGAAAATTATTGTTTTATTGTAATAAATAGGGTAATGGATAGGAATCCGATGATCGAAAGCATATAAAAATAAAAAACTAATTAGTTGGTTTGTTCATAAAATTCCATTGTATTTCGGTCTCATTTTTATGCATACCTAGCAGTAGAAATTAGGATAAAAACTAATAATAATCCACTGTCACCTCTTCGCTTAAGATGGGAAACATATATGCGGCTTTTTTTCGATTTAATATTCTCAGTCAATTAAACTATTTTTTAGTTTTTTCTGTATATACCTGTATTTCGATTATATTATTTTATAATCTTCATCAGAGTGTAAATATCGTTTCATGGTACATATATGTGTATTAAATAAACTACAAACAGAAAACAGTAACTTTTTGTTATATGATTTGTCAAACAAACGCAAAAATTTTACTTCTTACAATCATTAAATACTTGGAAATTTATTACTTAAAGAATCAATATAAGTGTAACAAAAAGTTTCTTTACGTCATTATTATGTTGTCTATAGTTCATTTAACTAGATTGAGAATATCTGTCAGATATTGACATTGAGGTTATAATTATCAAAATTTTGGTTATAAAATCCCCTTTTGACTTTTAAAAACAATAAAATCTCACACCGCGCTATTTTTTAAAACATGACCTACTTTAAAAAATTTTCGTCGAATGAGCCCAAGCCCATCTCTCCAGCCCTTATAGAACGCGAGAATGGGGCTCGGACACACTCACATACATACAAATCAACTTTAGTATTAGTTCATTTAATATGCATGCATGTGCGTACCATGAAATAATATACTATATTCTAATAAAGATTGTAAATATAATCGAAGTATAGGTATATATACAGAAAAAAACTAAAAAGTTGTTTTAATTGACTGAAAAAAACACAAATATTAGATATTGTAAAACAATGAGTAAATAATTTTATTCACAATCATATTGCAATATGCACATTTCATATGTTGTAAAAACCTTGGAAAGTAAGCTATTGCTATAGCAACACCAAAGTGGTTAACAATTTCCTTTACATGTCTGTAAAACTGACATGTAAAGTTATGGCCAACTTGTTTTTCTGAATAATTTAAAACAGGACGTTTTATCCGATTTAAATTTGAGTTTTTATAAATATATTTAACACTAAAAACATATTTTTTATTTAATATTAGTTTTATTTTTATTTTTCAGTATTTTATATTTAATAATTACAGTGGAATTAATTAATTTCTAATTTTAAAATACTGAGCGCATACATCGCCATCTAGCGGCGAAGAATGAAACCTTACTTAAAATTTGTTTTGGTCGATAGATGGCTTTGATTGAAATTATGACGGTTTATAAAAATTTATTTTAAAATTTAAAATTACTTTTTATTTTGATTATCTTAAGTCTAATTATTGTGAATAAAATAGTATACATGTTTCGTTGGTAAAGTTTCCACGCCTCGCGATAATTGTTTGACCTCGACGTACCGTCTCGGTCAAACAATTATCGCTTGGCTTGTAAAGATATCCTTTACCAACTCAACATGTAATATACTATTATTAATATATAGGTTCTTTAATAACGTACTAACTAGTAGTCAATTAATATTACTAACTTACCTAACATCGACATAATTACATCACTGCGACGCATTTTTTAAACAATTATACAACAGTCTTCCCACGTTACTAAACGATAATTATCACACACTACGGACGTTTGCTGCTTTTAGGGCTTCTCCCACAATATATAGACTACACGAATCCGAAAGGGGTATGGCTAAATGCAAGATTTTTTTCTATTGAAATGTCTTTTGGCTTCTTTTCTATTGGCTAACTTATTTTGACACGCGTGTCAATGCCACGTGGACAGGACGTTTTTTCTATAATAAACATGGGGAAATATGATATAATAGTGAGTTTGGGCCGAAGAATTAAACGTATAACGATATATTGCCATTTTTGCTTTATTATACATACAGAAATCTTTCAACAGGCAAAAGTTGTTACCGGTTAATATACTGCAACATTGATGTGTATTTAATATTTAAATACATTCAAATGACATTTAAATGACATCCTATGCACAAAATTGACATGCGGTGTCATTTCGAAATTATAAGGAGAATAATCTGATTGTTTTAATATTTTTGTAGTGGAAGGTTTTAAATCGAGTATACGGTCTAGTAAATATTTGATCTTGAACATGAGAAGGCATAACTAAGTTCTATAACGTAAAATGCAAGACTGTAAATTTACAGTGTAAACTCATTATTCATAAATTATAGTAGGTATATATGGAGTAAGAATAGACATTCTTAAATGGTACTCTAGTAATATATTTTTTTCTGAAATCGTCAAGAAAGCTTGTCATGACAGAACTCAGGTTGGTCATGAAAGTGTCACTTTAAAGACTAGTCACTTTCATGATTTTTACAAGACTCCTGTCACTTTACAAGACTCATCTGTCATTTCTAGACTGCAATTGAATTAGAAATCGTCACTTATCTTATGAAACGTTTATTTAATATAATTAAAAACACTAACAATCAAATACAACAAAATATTTTTGATTTGTTGTTGATTCATTGTCATGGATATTAACTTCTCATACGACTCTGATGTTGATATATTTTTCAGTTTACATCTATTTTTAGTTTTGAAAAACGATTTCAGAAAAAATATAATACATCACTGGTCATGAAAGTGTCTCTGCTTGACTCGGAGGCTTTAAAGAGATACTCGGATGCTACGCATCCTCGTACTCTTCAATAAGCCTCCTCTTCTGCAAAGTTTCACTTTCATGACTTGTAATGTAATACACTATTGCATATTCCATCATCTGTCAAAACTATCATAGCCGCGGTTTTCCTACAACCTTCATTTTAATATTTATATAGGAACATAAGAGAGAAATACAATTCACAAATTTCAGTGCCTTTCCGACTTGTTACAAAAACACAACAACAAAACCAATATTTTAAAAGATATTCATGTATGTTCAACATATAGAATGGTTAAATTACTTTTAAACTGCACTACCATTACTCATTCTTCGCCCAAATTCATTTATTTTTACAATAGTTTTTTTAAGTAACGCATTCCATTACATATTTAATCATTACTTTAACCAAAAATAATCTTTTTTCTACTACATATATTTTTATTCGGTTATAAAAGTAATTAGATCTTAAAATTATGCATTTGCTAATAGATATTTTTTTGTTGTCGTTATCGCTGCTACACTAAACACCCCTTCTACACTAGCACTAGAATGAGATGTACATAAATATTGTATTTTATAAAAATTATTCTATAAAATCATGTTTGTACAGAATATTCAACTTCCATTATTTTTAAGTTGTAAGTAGATATACTAGGCGGGTTCTGCGGCAATCCTTATGGAAATTAACATGGGAAATCGCTAAGGTCCAACATAGAATTTTTGGTCAATTTCAAGGTCATCCGCGACCAGTCTCAACGCGCGCCAGCGCAACGTATACGCATTAACTCTACATATTACACAGTGATTGATGCAGGTGTCTGAGATCATAAGGATTTTATAATGACGACATCACGGCATTCTAGGGCTTCACCCCCAGTAACAGGGCCCCATGGTAAGTGAAAATGATTATACTTCTACGCTCACATCTAACTCTAGATGGTTAGATGGTCTATTGAAAATAATGTATTAACAAATTATCATGGGTACATATAAGAAATATTATATAATTACTATGTTAATAAATACTAATCATGTGCTGCCGGCATCAACTACACGACAGAGCTCGCTATCTATTCTCACTAAGCATGTAATACTCATATGACTATACATATATTATTTAATAAAGAGCTGTAAATAAAACACACAAATATGGTTTATACACTTTTATTTTATTTAGCTATTATACATTTCAAGCTAAATATATACTCAACTAACCATAATTAAACTGTCATAGTAGAAGATCATTATTTGTATAAACTAATCTACCTATTAAGAAATACTAATTATCAACTCTGAGTAAGGACTTTTACTAATATCTCACAGGAAAAAAAATAATATTATAGACATTCATTAATGTAGAAACATCAAACTAAACAAATATAGTAAATATACAATAGTAAGTAAATATACTTAATTATAATTAAAATACAGGATGATATGATATGATTAACAATATCTTATGCTAAACTTCTCATTAGGAAAACAATAATTACAGAGCACAAGGCTTTTATAATATCTTACATGAAAAGAAGATATCATTCGATCTATTAACTCAAATTGAAACATATAACATTATCATAGAAGTCAGATATCGTAATGAATATATTACATATTAAAAACATACATACAATATACAACAAACATACACAGATTACATTAATATCTAACCTTACAGAATTTTATATTACATATAAGATTTTCGGTGAGGACATACATCAGGCTACTACATCCATTTGTTCTAATATCGAATAATGACCCAAAGGCAGGGTATCATAGGAGCCAGGTATGAGGTAACGTTTATCATCATACGGACTAAGAGCAATCTTTTGCTGCGTAATTGAATGGACATTATGCTTATCGGATCGGATTATATTTTGATGTACACGTTTTTCTACAAAGTTTTCAAGACATTCTACGTAGTCTTCGAAGGTAATTTTTGTGTGAACAACAGATTTTTTAACTCCTTTAGCCTTTTTGATTAAATTATAATTAGATATAATATCGGAGATTTCATCATCATCATATTCTTCTTCATGTAAACAATTTCTTAATGCTTCTACGTCATCTTTTGAAACGGTAGTTTTTATAGTATATAATTTTGATCGGAGCCCTACGTAATGAGTCATTGGTACCCCATTACACTCATCCTTCATTAGCCCAAGAACTTTTTTATTAACATGCGGAATGCCGTATACATTATTCGTAGGGTAATCGCTCGTATCAAAATACTGAAGGCAATCACGCTTCATATCTTCATATGGATCCTATTACGAATCTCATATATGAGAGAATCTGTATCAGAATATAAGACAGAACACCTATCGCCAAATGTTCTCTTCATATAGCCATAATGGAAGTCGTAGATGGTAGTTTTAGCGAGATCCAGAATGCTCATACCAACATAAATCGGTTTGTTCAGGTAGATTTCAGATTTTCTTAACTCGATTGCTATTAGATTCTCATTAAATATACTACAATTTTTAAATTCAGGCTTGGAGATGTAAGACTCCGCTCCATACCTACCCACCCATTTAGTTAAAAGACGTATATTTACACGCTTACGCAAATTTTCCATCGTCTTACCAAAGACTGCGTTATTCATGAGGTTAAATAAGTTTTTCTCAAACTCATTTCTTGAGTTCTGGCGTAGCTTAGTGTTTAACTCGATATATTACTTTAGCCATGCTGATTGTTTAAATTTAAGTACTCTATGAATCCGATTAATATTCAAGCCATGCTGCAACACCTGTTTTAGAGCTCTATAATGGATGATATACTTTTCTTTGTGATGGAGAGTAGCCATAAACTTAGCTACCTGTGAAGAAGATGCGCAGGGTTTTCCAGTCTTCGGATTAACATGCTGTGGGCAGAAAGGTAGATCTTTATGAGCATCATGTAGTTCCCTAGGGTATTCTAGATCAATCTCAAATATATAACCCTCAGGAGCATTATCAGGGATGGCTAGTTCATCAATACTATCAGATTTGACCCATTCGAAACCTCCATATGGAAGGTACTGCGACATAGCCCATCCATACTGATTATTGACATCATAGTACATTAAATAACTTTCAGGACTAGTCGGATCATATGTTGGAAGGTATTTATTGTTAGCTGTAGATCTCCTTTTAGAGCAAACTTGACTAAGACCACCTCGAATTCCTCGTTCAACAAAGAGAAATTGATCGAGATCGGTTAGGAGCTCTAACTCTTGTTTTGAATGCTTTAACATACAATCCCAGGTGAAACCAGGAAGTGTAAAGTAATGAGCAGGGTCTAACTCATAGGTTTTCAAACAACTATTTCTAAATTGTTCAAAAACGTCTGCTAGTAACAGTATATCTGTTTTCATATATAGATCAATGTACTCGCCCAAGCTGCTACAATTAAATTTAGACCATACATCTTTAGCTCTTCTATACAATTTTCTTGAACACTTTTTATTTTCCAACTTATTATAAAAAGCTTCAATAGGTGGTAAGCAAGTTTCACTAAACTTATCAATGCAATCGATATAATCGTACGGCATTATTCCCTTTTTTGTTAACATACTGAAGAGATCCTGAGATATATCAGAAAATTGCGAACCCAAATTCGGAAAACTATGTAGGTATGAAGCTAACTTTTCTGAGGACGCCATAAATCGGAATGAATCGATAAACCGAAACTGAATCAAAGAATCCTTTATATGTTTAGTAAAGGAGATATACTTTTCTTTAGTAATTGGTAGTATCCATCCTAGACGCTATATCAGCAATTATAAAATGAGCATCATAACCGCTTAGATTATGAAAGACAACAGGAATAACCCTTGCATCTTTGTAGTTAATATTGCATTCTTCATGGGCAGGCCCCCTGTAATTATTTTCTGAAATCAGATGCGTATGATCACGTACTTTTTTATCACCCAGTCCAAAAGGGTTTTCGCAAATATGACAATGAGTAGATTTCCTAAATTCTGCTTCCTGTTCAGCTGTTATAGTAATATCGTAAGGACAAAGAAATACAGATTCCAAATTCTCAGCCAACTGCTGCAGCTCATCGGTAAACCATTCCATACAATCCAAACCTCGATGGGAACGGTAAAAAGATAATGAGTCATCATATGAACATTTGACATAATAACCTACAGCAGCGGGGATATGTTCTTGATACAGATTTTTATTATTACACGGTTTCAGGATGCTCTCCAAATCAGCATATACTACGAAAGGAGCCTTCTCTTTATTTTTAAAATTCTTAAATTTTAACAGGTTCTCGCCTACTTTAGGCATTTTGATAGCACAATCGTTGAGCTGCTGACAGTCTTCAATATGAATATTTAGCTTTTCTTGCGATCTAAAGTAATGTAAACAGCGATCACAGAAATATTTTCTACAATTTTTCTTACTAAGTTGAGAGGACAACAGTCGGCTTAGATTCTTTATGCAAACGAAATGATAACGAATTGGTGTAGTGTAGTTTTCTATATCTTCATCATCATCAAAGTACATATCTTGAACGAGTAGTAAATTCACATGTCGTTCTACTTTATTTTTAGTGAGAAATGTTGGTACTGTTACATAATCTAGGTTTTTCTTCTTCAGGGAATAAACATTAATGGATATATTATTCTGCTTTTCAAAATTAGGGATCTGTTTGATTGTCATAGGGAATTGAATACCCTTAAGTTTTAAAAAGTTAGAGTAGTGAGGGTAGCTGCTCACCCTTTTAGCTATATCACCAGGTGCAGGATACAGGGCCGAGACCACGGACCATATTGGGATATTGCGCAAGATCTTGTAGTTTGGTAACGCGTCCGCCAGGGGTCTCGTTTACTGTTTGGGTATAAAAACCCTAACTCATAGCAATACCTGCTTTATATATATGCTCGACTACAGATCAAGAGCTTCATTACGTTTAGTGGTTGTAAACTCTGTGTGTGTGTGTTAGTACCAACCTAAATCATCAACTTTAGCCCACCATAAGGTAGGATTTTACTCTTATTTTTGTAATGATTCATTTGTACTAAATTTACGCGTTGATGTTGTTTTAAGAGAGAAAAAAAGTAACAACAACTGTTTGAAATTGCGCGTGTTTATGCTTTATTATGTACGTCTGTGCATGTATCTGTTTGCAATTGCGCGTGTTTATGCTTTATTATGTACGTCTGTGCGTGTATCTGATTGAAATTGCGCGTGTTGATACAAGATCTGGCCTGTCTGAACTCAGATATTTCTTATCATATATAAAGGGATGCGTAAAATTGCATTATTTAGTTTGCAGCGATACACAAACAAGACATCAATGAACCTTCATGAACTTACGTGGCATTGAGCAAGTCTTTATAATGTTTCACATTTAGTCAATCTTCACTTTAGTTTGAAAAGCTCAAATATGGATCTGTTGCCAAGAAGTCTTTATTCTGAAGAAACTTTTATTGATAATGTTTATAACGTGATATCTCTCAAAGATATTTGTATTTACTACGTGTGTAATTTTACCAATAGTTATGCAGACTTAGAAAATAGTGTAAAAAGTGATTGTTTATTACCTGTAACGTTGTTAGCTGATATAAAAATAAATTTCGGATTTATTAAACAGTACATCTTTAACAACAAATTAAATTCATTCCAAGAAAATAATATAATTAACAGCAAATTCGGATACTATGGATGGTTACATTTGTGGGAAAATACATTAGAACGTTTCATCCCTTTAGAAGGCAAACTCAAATTAATGAACATCCCTAATTACATCGATGGACTAAAAAATGTAAGAATTTGCATTTACACCGAATATTTCAAACATGGTGAAGGTATAGATAACATGAAAGTATGTTATAATTGTCGATTAAAGTTCAAAACAATGGGGTATAAAGCGAAAATCAAATTATATAAGGATCACGAGCATGACATGACTTACTACGAATTTTCACATTTTTATGATATCATCGTTCGTTGGTGTGATTCGTGTTTTAATACTCCATTAAATTGTATAAGACAAGTGTGTGTATAAAATCTTTATTGTGAAACCTCTCACCTATGTAATGAAAATTAAATGGGTTTATGTATTTCTAAATAAAATTATTTTTACTTTATTTTTGTATGTGTACATTTTTTTAATTTATGTTTACCTCTAAACTGTGAGTAGCGGAAATGTCAATAGTTGAATGTATAATTTGCTGGGTATATAAACTTGTAAAACACGTTTTCATATCTTTATTTTACAATTTCATTATGGAAATAAAGTCTATTTATAACCCGAAAAGTTTATTTTTCATTTGTTCATTGAAAGTTTGTAAAAATATTAATAATTGGGTAAATTTTGAAACGTGTGTACGTAAAAATGCGTTGCTTCCATTATCTATAATGGATTATATAAAACCGAAATATAATAAAATTAAATGTGAATCGCTCTTAATGAAGTATAAAAAAATTAAGAGAAATACTCGTTTACACCTTAATTATAAAATGTGGTTAAAAAGTATTAGCCCAGAATACTATGGAATTAATTCAGATATAGAAATATATCAAATGTATATACTTCCGGTAGATTATAATAATGAAATGTTATGTTTCAATCATATTTATTGGGAAATAAAAACATCTACTGCATATGGATTAACGAATATGAAGGTTTGTGAAAATTGTATGTTGAAATTTACTGATTTAGGCTATACTTTAATCGATATTCAAAAACAGCATCATGAAATTACGTCAGAAATAATGGAAATCTACATACAAATGGAATTAATATTTTGCGAATATTGTCATAAAATACCTCTCTTATGTAATAACAAGAAATGACTGTAAATGTAACATATATTTCTAAATAAATGATTTTATCGGAAATGTAACATTTAGAATAAAAATGAATTCTTACTAAAAATGAAAACATAATTTTGTATTAAAATAAATGTATTTTCTTTTTGAATTGTAATATAAATGCTTAATAAATAAGAATGTTCTTTCTAATCATAATATCCAGAAACGTTTGAAGAAGTAATTAAAATAATTTGGTGTTATTATTTAAATCCTCATTACATATTCAAACCTATAAAAACCTTCTGTCTCTCTCTCTCTCTCTCTCTAACGACGGCGGTGGTAAATATGGAATATCAAATATGGACGGTCGTCACATATAATTTGAATAATTAGAATACCCAATTAGAATAAAATGGCGGTAAATATGAGATATCAAATATGGGCGGTCACATAGCACATATGGCCTCATTAATATTCATACCGCACACTCATGGGCGGTCGCCCCGCCGCGGCAACGCCCACTGACAACTCTTACCAACCCCTTACCCCAGAATCCTCTCACCACTGTCCTCGGACCGGCTCTTATTATACTACTTGCATCTCAAACATTTTTGGCTGCAACTGGTCTTCTTGGAAATTTTTTAAACAATAGTCGTTTGAAACACGAAGTTTTTAGTATCATGAGAGCAGATGACATAAGCTTTGTCGCTAAATCTGACCCTCTTATTTGCCTATATGGCGAATCATATTTAAATAAACACAACAGAAAACAGATGAACGTTGTTATATCGGGAAAAATGCGCGAGTTAGCCCGATTAAAAGTTGCTTTGAAAGAATCTACTACTCTAACAAACCTCATTGACATGTTAAATCCCGAATTGTATAATCATATCATAGCAGCATGTAAAGTTGTCAGTGGTTATAGTGCAGACAAAAAATCTTTTAAAGCTTCTTCTTTGGCTCTACATATGGGGACGAATTTGAAATTTCTGTGTGACATAGCCCGTAAAGTAAGTTAAAGATGCTTTATTTATACATATAAATGAAAGAGTGAAAGTTCAAAAAGAAATACAAGAATTGCGGGACATGATTTCCAATCATTAGTGTAACGATATATCTAGTCTAGCAAACAAGGTATTTCTGCAACAAAAAATAGAACGACCAAAATTATTACCGCTGACAAGAGACCTTAAAGCATTTAATAGTTATGTACAGACAAAAGCAAATGCAGCATACGATAAAATAATCCAAGGTGAAGAAGTTCCTATGAATTATAAACAACTTGCAGAGTGCACCTTAGCAATAATTTTAACGTTTAATAGAAAAAGAATTGGCGAAGTTCAGTTTTTGGATATAGCATCATATCAAAAAGACTACTCAACTGTAAATCAAGAGGAATGCTTAAGTTCGCTTTCTGAATTGGAAAAAAACATGAGTTCAGTTTTTAAACGAGTAATTGTTTTTGGTAAAGGTAGTAAACCGGTGCCAATTTTATTTACCCAAAAAATTTATGGACCTTTTGATAAAAATCCGTACTACTACTGGCATAGTTCCTAAATCCAATAATTATATTTTTGCAAATCCACAATCAGATGGCAGATGGATAAACGGTTGTGCAACAATAAGAAAATTTGCCCGTAAATGTGGTGCACAACATCCTGAACTTCTAACGAGTACCAGGTTTAGAAAGCAAATCGCCACAATATTACAGCTTATAAATTTTGAAAACACAAATGGAACAAATTGCCCGCTTCATGGGGCATACAGAAAAAACACATAGAGAATTTTATCGGTAAGTTTGATCAAATCTCAAATCAGGGCAAATCTAATACAATTTTATGCAATGCCTTTTAATAAATCACTATAAATATGAAAATTTTAAATAAACAAAGCTGTTCATATTCAGCAAACTAAAAAGTTCGTTATGTACCATTTTTACTACGATCCTGAAGAAAAATTAACCTTTCTGATGTCTATAGGAGTTTTGAAAGTTACAGTTTGATGATCTAGTGTGGAGAATACTGTATTAATACAGAAATAGCTTTCCACTCTCAAATCTATTTATTTACTCAAGATCGTAGAAAAGGTAGTATGTAGCACAATTGCAGAAAGAGCCATTGAAAATGATCATTTGTTTTATACCCGTTTTTAATACCTACCAAAAGACTTTTACTTACTACACAACTTACCATTAGCTACCAAAAGATGCTTATTTTAACTTAGCAGCTTAAACTAACATGTAGTATATTTAATTTATATTTAAAAAGTTCATATAAAATATTTGTAAACGATATTTTCTTTCAGACTTTCTGAAGACATATATCAAACAGCGAAGGTTGCCAAAGTATTACTGCTACTGAATGCAGGGAAAGCGGCTGAATTGAAGGGAAAGAGTTTAGACGAGATTGAAGTGTCTGAAGATGTAGTCAATCCTGATGAAAAGGAAGGGAAGGAAATTGAAGAAGAAAAGGTGCAAAGGCTTAGAGACAACGATGAAAAAGCAATACACGATGAGCAGACTACAACCTTAGAAAACATTACCTCTGGAACAAGCAAAGGAAAGAAACAGGTTGAAGTGAATATAGAAGATGTACATGAAGATCAGTTTTTAGGAAACAATTTTACCGCTGGACCAAGCAAAGAGGAAAACAGAGTTGAAATAGATACCGATAAAAAACAGACTAAACATTTTCGAAAAAGATGGGCAGGAAATGAGAAAAGAATAGTTCTTGGTCACTTCAAATATCATGTCAAAAATAATATTGCTCCTAAAAAACAGGAATGTATTGATTTAGTCCGTCAGTATCCCAATTTATTTACAGAGCATGACTGGGTACGGATTAAAACATTAATATTTAATACATATCGTATGAAATAAATGTTGTGTTGTTTACTACTTTTTTTTTACATTTTACATTCTGACTTATACACTTTATTTTTATACACTTTACTGCTTTTTATATTTTTGGTTAATAAACGTTTTCGCAACATCGTGTTGTTGATGCAAATTACATTATTTATAACAATCCTTGTAAATTGAAGCTACAACGTTGAAGTACAGTTTGTACAGTTATGAAAAATTACGCAAAAGTTTTATTCTCGATTTTTAAATTAATCGAGTAAATCTAGTAATGCAATAAAACTGGATATGCAGATGATAAAAATAAAACAGGTGAATTTAAAAAAGCACAATCTTTCTTTTAATATAGTTTGTACAGTTATGAAATATGCAAATATTTTATTTTTACTTTTTATATTAATATATTAATATTAGCACTCCAATAAAACTAAAATTTAGATGCAATAAATAAAATAGTCAAATTAGAAAAACAGCAATCTTTATACCGTTAAAGTACCGTTTAATATAGTTATGAAAAATTATGCAAATAGTTTTATTCTTACTTTTTATTTTTTTTTTTTATAAAGTAATAACTGGTTCAGCAAATCAGTGCTATTCACAGTTGAGTTAACACGTTAACGTTTTCACTGTTTATCACTTGAGAGGACAGCTACTAAGAGCTCCTCATACACTAATCATATTTATTTTTATTCACTATTATCACTATCATCACTTGTCATCAGCATATCTTGAGGAAGAAGTCGCTTTAACCTCACATGGAGGTTTCTCTCTCCGATTGAATAGTGGATAGCGCCTGGGCAGCTTGGTATATTATTGAAAAATTTTTTGTTACATTTTTGTATAAACTGACTAATAGTTGGAACTCCAAGTTCATCATGGAGATGTTTATTCCTGATAAACCAAGGAGAATTTGTAGCAATTCGTAGAACTTTATTTTGTAGAACTTGAATTTTGTTTATGTGTGGTTTTGAGGCTGCTCCCCAAACTGTGCATCCATATGTGATTACAGGTCAATATTAAATAGGACTGGTCCTAATATGGAACCTTGCGGTACTCCTGCATTGATAGATCTTCCACTTGAGAGTTCAGTATTAATATTTACTGCGAAGGTTCTGTCAACGAGGAAGGAAGCAATTATTTTTATTAAGTAGGCAGGTATTTGTGCTTGCAGTAATTTATATGTAAGTCCTTTGGTCCAAACTTTGTCAAATGCCTGCGAAAAATCCAAGAAAGAAACTAATGTATGTTGCTTGCTTTCAAAACCCTTTTCTATAATTTCAGTTAGACGTAGAATGCGAAGTAGAATGTTTAGCTCTAAAGCCGAACTGAAAGTTGGGAATGGTGTTATTTCTGATTAAGAAGGCATTGAGTCGCTTACTTATGATCTTTTCAAATATTTTTGAAATGGTGCATAACAAACTAATTGGTCTGTAGCTTGAGGGTTCATGTGGATTCTTTCCAGGTTTACAAAACATGTTTCAGGAAAATATCCCAGTCTGAGACAAGCATTAAATGTGGTCGCTAAGAAGGCAAGAGATTTTGTTGTTAGTTGTTTTAGAACAATGTTTGGAATGGAATCGTGCCCAGGTGATTTCCGTGTTGGTAGCCTCCTTATTATTTTCTTAATTTCTCGAGGCGACGTTGGCTTGATAATTCCAAAAATGCTCTTGTACATAATGTTCTACTTCAGTAGTATGTGGACTGGCTAGGTCTGTATTTGTAGTGAATACCTGTGTTAAGTGATCGGCAAATACATTGCACTTGGCTTTGTCGCTAGCATAGTAAACATCGTTAACTTTTAATTGTGATATTATGAGGGATTGTCTTAATATCTTTTTTGTTGCCCGCCACATTGTTGGGTCTTTCGGCTCTAAGTTCTCAATGTGTTTTTTATACGAACTGATATAGTAATTGTCTAATTCGTTTCTTACTTGATGGACAAGTCTATTTAACTGCTGTTTGTATAATTGCAGACGAGTCCTCTGCCACATTCGCCGAATCCGATGCTTTTCTTTAATTAAATTTAATATAAATATTGGTGGCTCAAAATAGTTGTTATGCCGCCTGACTTGCTTTTTAAGGGTAGCTGTTGTTATGGATTCTTTGATAGCTTCAGTGAACTTACTTATTTCACTGTCAACTTCTTTCGTATGTATTGATACGGGGCATATCAGTTTCTCATCAAGTACAGTTTGGAACCTTTCCCAGTCCACTGGTCCATTAATTAATCTTTGCATATGTGGTTTTAATAAGGGGGTGTAAGTAAATGTTAATATTATAGGCAAGTGATCTGAATGTAATTCTGGTAGCACTTGTTGATGTATAGGACCTGTAAATTTTTTTGATAGAACAATGTCGAGAATATCTGGTTGGCAGTCACGTCTGTAGGGTACATATGTGTTTTCTGAGGGCGGTGAGAGTTGAATAGCATGCTGTGAGGTTATGTTATGTAACCTTATTCCATTTGGATTGCTTTTCCGGCATCCCCAGATAACGTTTTTGCAGTTGAGGTCTCCAATAAGCAGAGTGGGGTATTGGTTATCGAAGATTTTAGTTATGTCGTTTTCCCGTAGTGTTTTATTAGGCTGTTTATAGACACTAACTATTTTGATCTCATTATTGTTATTTAATTTCAATAACGCTGCCGTTGCTTCGAGACTATTTAGTGCCGGTATGTGATAAGGAGTTAAATGTATTTTCTTCTTCGCTATAATTGCTACACCACCAGACACGATGGGGGCTGTTCGATCTGTTCTATATATAGCGTATCCGGGTATTTTAAAAGTTTCTGTAGGTATGAGATGAGTTTCGCTTATGCAAGCAATGTCGATATCGTGCCTGGCTAGGAAAGCAATAAATACTGAGCGTTGCCTCTTTATGCCATCGGCATTCCAATTAAGGATAGTTAATTTGTGAAGTGCAGGTAAAATATTATTTGCCATTGTTAAGTAAGGTTGGTAATAACGAAATGAGAAATGACTTAATTGTTTCAATGTGTGGAGTGATGAGTTCGATTAACATTTGTAGTATGGTTTTTACTACATCATCTGAGTTTTTATTTGATTGTTGTGATGGACTGTGATCGTGTTGCATTCTGGTTGCTTTAGCGTAGCTCAGATTAGGATTGACTTTCTGGCTAATTGGTTTACTACTTCCTTGATTATTGTTATCAGCAGTGTTGATATTTATTGGCATATTCTGGCTTGCTGATTTAATTTTGATATAGTATGAGCAGCCTTTGTAATTGGCTGTATGCTCTTCGCCGCAGTTCACACATTGAGGTTTTTGTTGACTTATTTTGGGGCATTGTGAATAATGATGTTGTCCAGTGCATTTAACACAGCGTGGTGGCATCCTACAATAGTTTTTTGTGTGATTGTATAACTGACAATTAGTGCACTGTGGTATGTTTTTAGATTTATGTCTTGGCTCCACAGTGACCACACAGTAACACAGCCTGCTTAGGTTAAAAATTTCTTCAGCTTTGTCATTTTTGTTCAACTCAACTGCGCACAATGGCATAGGTTTCTTGTTTTTATCAAGAAGCCGTACAACTTTAACTACTGGATATTGTTTTTCCAGAAGTTGTTGACTAATTTCTGCATCGCTTAATGAAATGGATATTCCTCTGATAATCACGGAGAGGTTGGCTGTCGCTGGGTTATGGAATGTGTGATAGCTCATTTTAATAGTATCATAATACTTAGTTAATTGGCGGTAATCATCTATGTTACTTAGACTGATTTTAAGATTGTTGCCTTTGTATGCAGTAGTAAATTCACCTTTCACATTTTCGGTTAAATCCTTTATCACCTTCTGGTAGTTGTTAGCGTTATGGAGGAATATAGGTGGGATCTTAGTTTTTTCATTTTGTTGTGCACTTTCTTTAGGTACATCTTGAATTGTGGTTGTTTCGAGTTGTGGCGGTATGTAATAAGGGTTATTGATTATCAGGTTAGTGCTATCAAAAGTATAACGTTTTGATTGATTTGCATCTGGTGAGCTATTTCGTCGTTTGTTAGGATTATTAACTTCATCAGCTGTTTGTTTAGAAGATTCCATTAGAATGGCTTTATCGCCTTGGTAAACTAAGGTTGGTGGTTTCATGTAACTGTTATCAGAGTTTCTTGATTGCATATTGTAAGATAAGAAGTCACCGCGAAGTTAGATTCGCGGTTCGTTTGTTTGATAAGGGGGGTCCGACAGCGGTGCTGTCGCCCGTATGTTTTGTGGCCTCCTCGAGGCTGCTCGAGCGGTGATCCGTGTTTAAATTATACGTGTGAATTTATTTAAATATGTTGATATTTAAGTAAACTGAATAAAATTTGACAAATAAAATAAAATAGTTATATGTTTAACTTATCTTAACGGTTAAATGCAGCGGCCTTGCAGCCAAATCGAAAGATTCGTAGCACTGAATATCTGCAGAGCACTATAACACGTCCGTGCGCATCGAAGTGTCCACTTGGACCCTCACTTTTTAAATTAACCTAGTATATCTAGCAAAGCAATAAAACTTGAAACACAATGCAAAAAATTAAACAAAAAAAGGGTAATCCTTACTTTTAAGGTACAATCTGTACAGCTGCAAAAATTACAGAAAACGTTCTATACTTACTTTCTAAATTAATGAATTTACAGGTGGTTCGAGCGTGCGAAGCTACATGATGGTTAAGTGCATATAACAGACTCAAAATTAAATAAGTTCGACTTTGCCGAACTTATAAGTTCAAACATTTCCTCGATTCTGTTGTATTGTACTTACCAACGTTGTACGTAATATACTATTAGAAATTACTCTTTACTTCTTTTTAAAAGTATGATTAAAAGAAGATCAATTTTTATTGCATTAAATTAATAGCTATTTATACATTACAATTACAACTATTTTTATCAAGGCGCAGCTGAAAGCAGGAACACATCGTGAACAGAAAGATACTTTTTGCACTCCGTAGACTAAAAGTGCCATTTTAATCTTCCGTTTGAAAGACTAAAGTGTCACTTTTAGTCCCGGAGGAATTAGAAATGTTAATTTAACGTCGAAGTTGGCCGCGAAACAGTCATTGTGAACATACCACAAAACATGCTAACCTTACTTTTGTAATGTCAAAGCGTTATTATATGTCACACATTTACACAAAATTACAATAGTAAGGTTAGGTGTGTTTGCGGCATGTTCACATTTAACGTTTCTGGAGGGATTAAAAGTAAACAAACACATTAATGTTACTATGCCAACTAGTTTATTCAAAATACTAGTTTAACCAAATTCAAAATACAATATGAGCTAATTATTGTGATTTATATGTACAATGACATAGACATAAGCACAATTAACAAAACTAAATAGTCAATCTTCAGGTTTATGAAATAATGTGGAAGCTGTTAGATTATCAACCTTCACTTCTTCTAGTACAAGCGGGATGTCAGGTTGTTCGTAGATGTATGGATAGAGGAAATTGTACCAGATCAAATTTTATTTTAATATTGAATCGTCTGGCAATACTATACTTAGCATTTCCAATCGGTTTTGTAATTGTAATTGCATTTATTTAACAACTATACAATTAGATTGTACATTTTTAACTCTTTTTTTATATAATATAACTTTAACTCAATGTATTAGGCAAAACGGAGTGCAAAAAATAGCGTATATTCCACGGAACTAAAGTGCCTTTTAATCCCTCAGGTGATTGTTGCCCTCGACTACGTCTCGGGCAACAAACTGCACCTTCGGGATTAAAAGAGGCACTTTAATCCCTTGGTATATAATATACTATTCCCCAACGAATTGTATACTGAATAATAGAAACCACAACTTTTATAACAAACTGTTTTAGTACCTCCGTTCAATTTCATTAATATTGCAGATGCCAAAATAGTTCGAAACCTAAGCGTTTGCCAGCCTGGTCCGGTAAAAACTAGGAATTTGTGTTTGTCGTATGGTTACACCTTCTACTAAATTTGCAATAAGTCAAACAACGATATGACATTTTAAATTCAAATGTTTTTGTTGTTGACCAACATGAAAACAAAAAAAATCCTAATAGCACATTTCATCTCTAAAGAATAAGCTAACTTTTTCTAAGAGATTTCTGCAAAAGCCGGCACAAGAAAAACAGATCAAGCGCCCAAAAACTACGTTGCTAATACTCGTTAGTTGCAACTCTCAGCTAACCGCCTCTGCCTGCAGAACATTCTTACGCAAACATGTAGTTTCTGGCCTAGTGATCCAAATTACTATTTGAACATCCGTCTATTTCATTAAAATTTGAGACCACAAAATAGTCCGGAAAATAGGCATTTGCCGGCCTAGTCTGGCAAAAAGTAGGAATTTTTATGTTTGTCGGATGGTAACTTTTACTAAATTTGCAATAAGTCAAACAGAGATATGACATTTTAAATTCAAATGTTTTGTTACCAACATGAAAATAAGAAATCCTAATAGCACATGTCATCTAAAGAATAAGTTAATTTTTTATAAGAAATTTCTGCAAAAGTTGGCAGAAGGAATAATGTGGATCACGTGTCCAGAACGTACTCCTACTACTAGTAACATACACAAACATATCATTTCTGACCTAGTGATCCAATAGTTATTTATTTCATACTGTGTCACATTTGTCAGTTTTACGTCAAACTTTTTAGTCCAGAACATGCGATTTTACGGTCTAGTATGCTTGTAAAAAATTTTACAGGACTTGTGACTGTAAAAAATTTTACCGGACGCAAATACAATCAATCAAGTGGACAATGTTTTAGTACGTAATCAGTTACCATGGAAACTCGTTCTTCATAGCTGTCCATATTTTGCATTCGGAAATTTATTTTATATATATTTTTTTAAATTAAATCAATATTCCAATAATTGCAGTATGAAATAAAACGCATTACGTCATACGTCCTGGAAATGGTCTTACAGTCTCGTTTCGATGTTCCGGACTCGGCTCCTTCGTCGCCTTGTCCGTAACATCTTACTCGACTGTAAAACTCCATTTCCAGGACTTATAACGTAAATTACTATTACGTTATAAGTCCTGGAAATGGAATTTTACAGTCGAGTAAGGTGTTACATAGAAAATTACATAGATGTTACATTGGGACATAGAAATGAGACTGTAAGAACATTTCCAGGCCGTATGACAAAATGCGATTTATTTCATACTGCAATTATTGGAATATTGGTTTAATTTAAAAAATATGTTAGTAAATAAATTTCCAAATTTACAATATGGACATTTATGAACAACGAGCAACTATTATTATGGCAACTATTGGTCGAATTCAAAATATAGACATTTATGAAGAACGAGTGTTCATGGTAACTGAATACTAAAGCATTCAGTCATACTAGACCGTAAAATCGCATTTTCCGGACTGTAACCGCTACCGTAAACATGGACAATACGATACAGTATGAAATAAATAACTATTGTTCTACGAGATGATTGTTTCTTGTTGCTAGAATGAAATGCTGCCATTGCACAAATTGGGGTTTGTATATATGTTACGGTAAAAGTACACATGTAGGAAACAATATACAATAACCGGTTAAAGTAGGCAATAATAATAATAATGACTACTACCCATAACCTGGAAACCAGGCCCCAGAAGCTATGAAGCTTGTGCGGGATGGAGGGGCGATTATTATTATTTGACTCTACTTCATTACATGACGTAACAAGTGCATCTTGTATGCGAATTGTTTCTGCTGAACTCGAGAACTACCTCCTGAATTAGAAAACTTTATATTGTGGTAAAGGTGTGGGAAAATATACATATGAATGATTCGCCAAGTTTTCCAATGACGCTCTCTACACAAGATTTACATCCGTTTTTACTGTAGGTTACTGTACTTAGTAGGTACTTCTAACTACTGAATATTTTAAATAATAATAACTATAATAATAATAACTTACTACAACCCATAACCTAAACCAAGGCCCCAGAAGCTATAAGCTTGTGCGGGAGGGAGGGGGCGATTATTATTATTATGTAGGCCCAATGTGCGACTGCAGCCGACTTACAGATGGAACAGCGCAAATCCCACATTTGTGTCACAGCTAAGGAAAACTGCAGAAAACCTTAACCAGATCTGCCGGCACCGGGAGTCGATCGCGGGCCGCTTGGGTGAAAGTCCGGCACACCAGACATTACACTACCAAGGCTGTTTTATATATTTTATATAAATATATATTATATTTATTATATAAATATTTCCAAATGTTAAAATTAGAATGTTAACGACGCGACACACTTACACAACCAAAGCCCTTGTGGTGAAATTCGGTTGTGTCTATCCGAACCATTCCATATAGATATAGAAGAATTGAGCTAACGTCTTGCCAACAAGCAGACACAGCTAAAATAAAGTTTTCTGTATAAAAAAAGGTATGGTTGTCAAATGAAAACTGGTGGTACTGATTTAAAAAATTTAACTAGTAGTTCCTTTATGGTTGCTTTATTGGGCATAATACAAAAACTCCATTGTTGGTCTATACCCAAGGTCTGGTATCCAAGGTCTATAGTTGTGTATAGGTGGGTAAAGATTACAGGTAATCTGGTTTAGTTTTGATGTCAATGTCGTCAACGTCTTGTTTTGGGACACTCTTGGCAAATGTCTAGCTGAGAGTTCCTATGTTTAATAAAAATAACTTTATCCAACACCTCTATATAAATACCATGTTTACTATGGTCATTTTAAATAAGGAAAGTGATACTGTGTAAGTGTAACTCTTATGTTACATTATAACCTACGTTGCCCCTAGCAATGTGGGTTATTTTTATAAAACTCACACCTTCAAAGATAACAACCAATCACCACCTTGCGTTACTTAATATTATAAAATCCAGTCATCGTGCTAGAGTATTACCGTCAAAACTACAGACTAACTATATGTAACAACCGGCGTTTCCAAATTACAGAGTTGATTTAATATTTTTGGAATTCTTTTAGTAAACACACAGTATAATAAAGAGATATTGCTTAGCGTATAAAATTATAACATTGCACAAAACTTATAAAAACATTTCATTGAACTCTGAGGTAAATGCACTAAAGTTATTTTCTTATTCTTTTTATTTAGTTCAATAAATAGAAATAGTAACGTCCTGGCTGCTCAATTTCCGGTATTACTCTAGCGTATTCAAAAACACCTAAATGTCGAATCAGTAAAATAAAATAAATTTAGATTATTATGCAACTTCAAAGTTCAGTGGAAATAAATATTAATTCTACTCACATTAATATATGGAAAATTAAATTGTAAAAAAATATCAAACCTTTATTCTACTGCATGTGCAATTCAAAAATTTAGAAAAGAAGAAAGGCAGGCGCGAATAGAGTCTCAAGGGAGACTGTCGAGGCCGAAACTCGACCGGCCTAATTTTCGGAATTACCGCGAAGTTAAGTTGCGCGAGGTGATTTGTTACCTGCCTCTAATAAAGGATTACAGTGTTAAGGAATAATTAAATAAAGGTAATGTAAATCATTTTATTTTACACTGTTATGTTTATTTTGTTCTGTTTGTATTTTATTTTAATATTGTTAAGGTATACTAAAATATTACTTCAATGTTGTTTTTTTTAGTGATATAATTGTACTGTTCTTGGTCTCACTGATTATTATAAATCCAGAAATATTCAATATTTGTGGGGAATATTTCTTTAACAAATTATCAAATGTTTTAAGTTAATAAACTACTAGTAAAGGTTTTCTGGTCTTTTATTATTTGAGAGGTGTGCGAATCCCTTCTACCGCTTTGTTACAGGACCCAACTGCAGGACGAGTCGGCCGTGGATAGATCCGTAGAGGAAGAAACCAGAGGGGCGCTACATTGGTAACAGGGTGGTCGTTACATTTGGTAGCGGCGGTGTAAGGCTGTAGGCTTGGGCGTTACAATTGGTGGCAGGGTGGTCGCCCAACAAGGGCGATCGTTACAATTGGTGGCAGCGAAAACGAAAAGAAAATTGCGGGAAATACCCGGAATTTCTAGGAAAAGCCGAAGTCGAAGAGACGCGGAATTCGCCACGAGTCGTGTTAAGCAGTAAACATTTAGCGGAATCTGCTGAAGGGGTCAAGACAACGCGGATAAACTAACAGGTAAATATAACTTAAAAGGGCGCACACTCTCAATTTGTTTTAATTGCTAAATATTAAACATGTATATTAAATATTGTTAAGGCTAAATAAAATAAGGAAATATTCCCTTAAGCTAGGATAATTGTCACTAAATTAGTGGAAAGGTAATATAAGAAAAATCTAGAATTAGATTTTGTTATACTTTTAAATCATGCCTGGGGGTTCAACCGCTGGCGCTGGAGGTGTTCCTGGGGGACAAACACCAGGTCCTCCGCAACAAGGTATATAATTTCAGCCTGTCATTACAATGGGGATGATAGCAAATACGGTATAAAGTTATAATGGTCGTACGAATCCAAAAGATTATTTTAATAAAATAGAGCAAAGAGCTTTTTTAGACAACTGGACGGACGAAATTAAGCTAAACATGGTAAAATATAGATTCACCGGAGATGCGTATCAATTCCTGAAGAGCGATGATACCTTAAATGATTTAACTTATGAAGATTTTAAAAAGAAGATAATTGAAGAATTTTCAGCAGTGAAGGTACCAGGGGGTAACATGTTACGGTTAGGAAGATGTTTCCAACGCGTAGATGAAGAAGTTTCCAAATTTGCTATGAGGCTTAGAATTATAGGAAGCGAGATTTTAGCAGAAGATATGAGAAACGCTACGGGGTCTGAAAGAAACGGTTTGAAAAGGAAAAATAATCAATTACTTTTGACTCAGTTCCAAGTAGGACTAAGGAGGGAATTCCTGAGAAATCTGGCTTCATTATTCGCTAGAACAGATGACCTTACCTTCGAGAAGGCTGTCGAAATAGCGAAAAAGGAAGAAATCGCCGTATCTATGCTTTCAAGGAGTAGCAATCAACAACTTATGGCTGTAAATGCTCATTATAATCACCGTTCTTTCAATAATAACAAGCAACAATACGAACCACGTAAAAATTTTAATTCGCAGTGGAAAAATAATGGAAATAGTTACCAAATGAGACGTGATACATCACGCGAACGACCTCAACGAAGATGGCAGCACTATGCAGAAAATGCGAATAATCGCACACAATATTCTCAAAGAGAATTTCTGAATCAGAATGGAAATAATGACAGAAGGCAATCGCAAGATAGGGACACAGAAAGAAAAAATTTCACCAGAAATAACAGCTCATATTATGGCCAACACTATTCTAATAATAACCCAAAGAAAGTTCATTTTTCACAAACACCAAGGAACAACCAACAGACTTTTAAGTCAGGTAGCTCCAATCAAAATTCACGTTATGCCCAAAGACGTACTTATCAGCAGGTAATAACGGTACATAACGAAAATTTAAACTACCGCAGTCCTTTGTTGAGAGCCCAAACACAAGGACTGCACCAAGCATAAATACACCTAAATTTATTTGCGTGCCACATATCGAAATTTCAGACTTTACAGAAACACCTAGTGTAGTATATTTATTTGTATTTGGTAAATTAACTAATTTTTTAATCGATACAGGGTCATCGGTGTCAATACTTAAATCGCAGGCAATTGACCAAAATCTAGTTGAAAAGGTAGAAAATTTATTTTTAACCGGAATTACAGGTCACTACATGAATCCTTTAGGCACATGTACTGTAGACTTAGGTGTGACACAGGAACAAATTGATTGTCAGTTTAATTTTGTAGTATGTAATAATACTGTGGCATGTAATGCAGAGGGAATTTTAGGGCGAAATTTCATTTGTCAAAATTTAGCAATAATTGATTACGCACAAAATAGTTTTCTTTTATGGGAATACGAAATACCTATTTTCTGTCAAAATGAAATTATCCCATCAGATTACGATTGCTTGGAACGAAAGGGCTCAAACAATATAAACGAAACTGATATAAGTTATAATGAAGATATCTACGAGACCAACCTGGAGCACAAAGCGTTTATCGAGGAAAATGCTTCTAAGTGGGTCGCGCAAAAGAATCACCAAAGTTGTAATAAGAAATTGAATAATAACGAGAAGAAAGAAAAGACGGCAAATTCTTCACATCAAAAATGCGAAAATATCTCGAACTTCTATAAAAACACCGACGAATCAAGAAAACCAATAATACATAATACTTACGAAGAGATAATTTCAAAAATGAATTGGAAAAAACAAGAAGAATTACTAAATCAGCAAGAATCTATTATCAGAAACGCGGAATTTAAAATTAACGTCATAATAAATGAACACTGAGACATATCAGATGATGAAAAAGAGGTGAATAAACCCAACAAAAAGGATACAAACGAAAGTTTAGCAAAATTGCAGGAAATACACAATCTTGTAAACCCCGACCTACAACAACTACGTCAGGAAGTTAACATATGTAGCAGAACGATATGCAAAAACGCTGATACAAACACAATATGCTATGCGGAAAAGAAAAAGGATACAAATGGGTCACTGTACAACAGCGAAGAAATGCAAACACATCAAACAACGTCGAACGAGAACATCGCACACATGCCGGCAGAAAATAATTATAAGAACGAAGTAAAAGTTCGTTTAACAGAAGATGTTACTATTCCCCCTAAATCCGAAATAAATTGCGAAGCAAAAATAGACAAATGACATTGAACCTTATTCCACAGGAATAAATGGAGTATTCACAGCGAATGCAATTTGTAAAGATTACAACAGTATAATAGTTAGATTAATTAATTTAAATAATTTTGAAACTACCTTAAAGGAGAACCATATAGTTGCTACAGCAGATATAACAGTAAAAGTTATAGAAGACCATACGAACAACTACAATTTTTGTGTTAACGTAATCAGCGAAGAAAACGAAAGATCCTTCTTACAGAAATTCAATCTCGGACACTTAGACGGATATGCTAGAGAACTATTATCTGAGTTGTTAATCAATTATAAGGATATATTTGATGAAGGAGAAGGAGTATTATCCAGTGCAAGTAAAATTCAACACGAGATAATTACGGAAAACGTACCACCAATTAATAAAAGACCCTACAGGGTACCACATCATCAAAAGGAAATTCTAAGGAAAGAATTAGATAGATTACTAAAAGCTAAAGTTATCAGAGTTTCAGACTCGCCATGGAATAGCCCAGTGGTACTAATAGTAAAGAAAGTTTCAAACGGTGAAGATAAGGTACGATTGTGCATTGATTTCCGATCCCTCAACCAAATAACAAGAAAAGATTCATGGCCTATACCAAATTTAAACGAAACCTTGGACCATTTTGGCAGTTCAACTTTATTTTCCGTATGTGACATTACGAGCGCATACCATCAAATAGAAATGAAGGAAAGTGACAAATGTAAAACAGCGTTTTCCACCTTAGACGGACATTGGGAATTCAATAAGTTACCGTTTGGTCTGGTCAACAGTCCATTTACTTTTCAGCGATTTATGACTTTCACTTTAGCCGGGCTAACAGGGGACACTTGCTTAGTCTATTTGGATGATATCATAATTCACAATTCAAAAGGACTTGAAGATCATATCCAAAAACTTAGCTTAGTGTTTGATCGATTAAGGAAGGCTAATATTAAATTGAAACCAAGTAAATGCAATTTTATCAAGAAGGAAGTCAAATACTTAGGGCACATCGTGTCACAAGATGGATTAAAACCTGATCCAGAGAAGTTAGTAGCAGTACAAAATTTTCCACTGCCCAACAACGTAAAGCAAATGAGAAGCTTTCTAGGTTTAGTTGGATGGTATAGAAGATTTATAAAAGATTTTTCGATTATTGCTGAACCACTAACCAACTTAACGAAGAAAAATGTTAAGTTCAAGTTAGACGGAAAATGCCTGCAAGCTATACGAAAACTGAAAGAGGCCATCACTTCTGAAGACGTACTTTGCTATCCGGAATATTCAAAGCCGTTTGTACTAGAAACGGATGCCTCAAAAACAGGAATAGCAGCAATTCTAAGTCAGGAACAAAATGGATTCTTAAAACCCATAGCATTTTTCAAAAAAGTTAAATAATTGCTAAAAGAATTACACAACATCCGAGCTAGAAATGTTAGCAGTAGTAGAGGGAATTAAACATTTTAGATGCTACCTATACGGAAGAAAGTTTACAATTATCACCGATCACCGTCCACTTAAATGGTTACTGTCAGTTAAAGATCCAACGTCAAAGCTGGCTAGATGGTCTTTACTACTATCCTCTTATGATTTTGAAGTGATACATAGAAGTGGGAAAAATCATAGCAATGTCGATGCTTTAAGCAGAATGTACGAATCTGAGGGAGTAAATAGGATAAGTTTTGAGGACTTTATGGAAAAGTTTAAAGGCAAAGAAATAATTAATAACAAAATTGTCGAGAAAAACGGTAATCTGTTTAACTGTCCAGAGCACTTTGCACTAGCACATTGTGTTTCATCTGATTTCGAAATGAGTAAAGGAATCGCAATAGAATTTAAAGAGCTATTTGGACACATACCAGAGTTGAAAGCACAGAAGAAAAGGATAGGAGAAACAGCAGTTCTACAATTGCCAGAAAGAAACGTATATTACTTAATTACAAAGTCTAAATATTTTCAAAAACCAACTTACAACAATCTTTGGCAAGCGTTATGGGATCTTAAACATCAACTTCAATACTATAGGAATAAAACACTAGCGATACCACGATTAGGTTGTGGATGCGATAGGCTAGATTGGAAAATTGTATTGAATATGATTAAGTACATATTTTTAAACGATGTAATTCAGGTAGAGATTTATCATTTGCAAGAAAAAACAGTGGCAAGTATAAACAATATAGAGTCCCAACAACCAGATTTATTACCGATGCGGGACAGAGAAACGATTAAAACAGAACAGACTAAAGATTCTTTCTGTCAACAAATCAGGGATCAAATAAATGATCAACCAAATGACTTTTACTTAGATTCTGAAGGAATATTATCTAAGAAAACTCAAGAGCATAAAGATGTTCTAGTTATACCCCGATCATTCAGGAAAAAAGTAATGCATGACTTCCATAACTCCCTATTCGCAGGTCATCCTGGACAAACGAAAACTCTACAATTCATACAAACAAGATGTTATTGGCCGCGAATGAAATCTGATATAATCCAATATGTGGAAGAATATCACTCTTGCAGCCAAAGAAAGAATGCTCCTTTACAGAATTTTCAAGAAATATCAGCACCTTTCGAAAGATGTAGCATGGATATAACGGGACCTTTCGTAACATCAAGTAAAGGCAATAAATATCTGTTAACATTTCAAGATCACTTTAGTAAATATGTCGAAGCGATACCACTAAAAGATCAAACAGCAGAGTCGGTAAGTAAAGCGTTCGTAGAGAACATAATAGCACGCCATGCAACGCCCCAACAGCTCCTAACCGATCGAGGAACTAACTTTATGTCAAAACTTTTTAAAGGGGTATGCGAATCATTAAAAATTGACAAATTACAAACTACACCTTATCATGCAGCCTGTAACGGTCAAGTTGAGCGTTCTCACAGGGTATTTAAGGATTTCCTGCCACACTACATATCGCAATGACAAACTGACTGGGACGAATTCATCCCTTTCTTAAGAATGGCGTATAATATGACAATTCACAGTTCTACAGGCTACAGCCCATATTTCTTACTGCACGGAAGAGACCCAGTGTTACCGATAGACAACATACTAAAACCGCAACCAGTAAGATACGATATAAGCGAAAATTATGTATCCGAAATGCAGGCGAGGCTAAATGCTGCATTTCAGCACGCAAAGGAAAATTTGCGAAAAGCTGCGGAGAAAAGAAAACTCTGTACGATCACAAAACCAAGAATTCTAATTATGAGTTAGGAGACATGGTTTATTTATATGACCCTACAGGAAGGATAGGTTTATCAAAAAAATTATTCAAACCATTGATCGGTCCGTATAGAGTAATAGAAATAAAGGGTCCTGTTAACGTGAAAATCAGGGAACTAAACAAAAGAAAAGAACAAATAGTACATGTTAATAGACTAAAACCATGCAAAGGAGTGTACGAAACAACACCAAACGAAGCAGAGAAGATTGAAAAACCTCTTAAAGCAGTGGAGAGAATATATGAAACAACACCGAATTCAAGCGAAGACGAAGAAGACGCACAGGATAATGGAATAAATGTTAAAGAAGTATCAGAAAACATTATTACGGGATTAGCCCAAAATCAGAGTGGAAACGATCCGATAAGGAAGAAAAAGAGAAATTGGAGGGTAGATATTAATAAACAAACAAAAGATTTATTGCAGGAAAACCAAGTTTCTCTCCGAGACATCGATAATCTCGGCTCTATTAGAAATGAGGGACTTCGAAGATCCGCGAGAACACGTTTACATTCAAATCCTTAATATAAACGGTTTTTACCATAGTTTTTTTTCAAAATTACTCTTTTTATGATAACAACAATAAACAAAGGGTACCCAACTTAATGTACAATATAGTGTGTAGACAAATATAATTTTAAAATGTAAAGTAAAAATAAAGTAGAGGGTTAACTACTTTCTTTTTACTGTTGTGCCCAATATTAAAATAATAACAATAGTAATAAGTAACTAAATAAGTACCTAATATTAATATCACCAAAAAGTAGGAAATTGGTAGCTACTGAATTTTATTTTGTTCCAGGAAAAATGCTCTCGAGATTAGTTGCACTATTATCAATAGGAATAATCCTACATCGGGGGACTCCATTAATCGTGTACGACTGCGGAAGCTGGAACGCGAACGTCACCATGATTTCAACCCGAGACATTGCTCCCTGCCCCGAAGAAAAGTCAAGTTATGAAGAAAAGGAAGTTCGAGTTCACGTCATACAAAGAAATGAAATCAAACTCGTGCGGGTAAAAACATGTTTAGTGGAAATTCATAAACTTATAAACCACTGTGGAATGCACAGTCATACGTCTAGTGTTGCCGGCGGGGTGTCGAATTCGTTATATACAATCGGAGAGGTTGGATGTCGTGACCTACATCACTATAAAGCACTGCGTATACAAGGCCACATCATATAGGAAGTTATAATAAATGGAACAACAACGGCAGCGATAACCATAGCAGGTTCCGTCAACATGGAGAGTAAATGCAAAGGGACTACGTTTACTGAAAACGGACGTACTTATGAAGACGTCATTGTACAAGCATCGGTGAAAATAACAACCAGAGATTATTTAGCAAAAGTAAAATTAAATGACAACGAAATTAGTTTAATAACGGGTGTTACGTGTCCCTTCTTAAAGGGCTACTGCGTTGATTCTACGTATGGAGAAACCGTATGGGAATATGTACCGACAACGTCTTGTGATCAAGATCTAAGTTCTCTTTATCGTGGAAAAGCCACACTGGTACAGCAGAAGCAGACCACTATCGAGAAAATTCTGGTTATAGAGGAAGAGACCAACATTTTTGCAGTGGCGTTAATAAAAACAACTCTTCTTAGCGGGTATTTCGTATGGCAGACGGAACATCCAAAAATACTAGTAATCATGGAAGAAGGGGAAAACCAAATATCCCCAAGTATGGAAAGAATTCCTCAAAATGCAGAGCTTGTTAGTTACGTGAACAGCAAGTTACTATACACAGAGCAAGCATATAAAAGAGCAGTTGACAGGTTATATTTGGATACTTTACGTAGAAGATGCCTCACACACCGCGAAATCTTGAAGAATCGCCTACTTCTGGCACCTCTATCGATTAATGCCCTAAGCAATATAATAAAGTCGGAAATGGGATACGTCGGACGAGTCCTGGGAGAAGTGTTATACATAATGCAATGTACACCTCTTATTGCAGAAATTCGAAGATCCAACTACTGCTACAACGAACTCCCAATAACAGTAAATAACCAATCAAAGTTTATGGTACCAATTACACATCTAGTGGTAGATCATGCAGTTCAGATAGATTGCGAACCACTTACACCACCAGTTTATTATATCGATGGAAAGTGGATAGCGCTTACACCCTATCCAATTGAAAAGAACTCTCCTGCACAATTGAAACCAGAAGAAGAGCAAAGATTACAGTTCTCGCCAATACAACCAATTGGGTCAGAAGGGCTCTATACACAAGATGAAATGTCAAAACTACAAAGACTCTTTACCTTCGGACTCGAAAGAGAAGTGATGTCAAATTTATTAACACGCAAAGCGCAGAATTTAGATACGGATAACCAAGGATTATCAATGTTGCATATCTTCGATGCTACCGACCTTAAAAAACTTACACGATCTACAGCTCAACTAATATGGTGATGGTTTACAGATGTTGGAATGTTTTGCAGCGGAGTTTTCGGAGTGTATTTCATCCTAAAGCTGTTGAAATACATTATCGCAGTGGCACTTAATGGGTTAGCAATTTATAAAACCTTTGGCTGTGGATTGGCCCTACTGGCTAGTGTGTGGAATACACTTACACTATGGATATTTCAAAACCATCATTCGAGAAAATCAAAGAAAGAGACAGAAGATGTAGAGCTCGAAACAATCCAAACGACACAACCAACAGCCCCGTCACTATCGGCATTAAAACAAGATGAAAAGAAACCGCAAATGAGAAAAGTTAAGTCGGAGGCCACACTTCTGTACCCGTGCCTATCAACAAAATCTCTACCACATTGGAATGACACTAACCTCTCGCGACAGTGAAAACCGTGCCGAACAGTGAACATAATAAATATCGGGGGAAACATTAGTGCGGGCAGTGAAAATGGGAGTGCAACTCGAGAGCATAATCCGCGAGAAAATTTGTGTAGTGCTAGTTCTAGAATATTAGTTTAGTTATATATGTAAGTAGATGAACTCAAGAAAAAAAAAATAAACGGGAAGAACTCAATGATAATTAACTTTCAATTTTAGAAACTAGAATGTACCTATAAAATAATCGAACATGGATAATGTATGCCTATTATTATGTTTTCTTAAGTTCACTACAGGTAGAAGGTAATAGTGAGAAGGAAAACTTACTCGTAGGAGTAAATTTTCTTCTCGAAAGCGTGGAGGTATGTAACAACCGGCGTTTCCAAATTACAGAGTTGATTTAATATTTTTGGAATTCTTTTAGTAAACACACAGTATAATAAAGAGATATTGCTTAGCGTATAAAATTATAACATTGCACAAAACTTATAAAAACATTTCATTGAACTCTGAGGTAAATGCACTAAAGTTATTTTCTTATTCTTTTTATTTAGTTCAATAAATAGAAATAGTAACGTCCTGGCTGCTCAATTTCCGGTATTAATCTAGCGTATTCAAAAACACCTAAATGTCGAATCAGTAAAATAAAATAAATTTAGATTATTATGCAACTTCAAAGTTCAGTGGAAATAAATATTAATTCTACTCACATTAATATATGGAAAATTAAATTGTAAAAAAATATCAAACCTTTATTCTACTGAATGTGCAATTCAAAAATTTAGAAAAGAAGAAAGGCAGGCGCGAATAGAGTCTCAAGGGGGACTGTCGAGGCCGAAACTCGACCGGCCTAATTTTCGGAATTACCGCGAAGTTAAGTTGCGCGAGGTGATTTGTTACCTGCCTCTAATAAAGGATTACAGTGTTAAGGAATAATTAAATAAAGGTAATGTAAATCATTTTATTTTACACTGTTATGTTTATTTTGTTCTGTTTGTATTTTATTTTAATATTGTTAAGTATACTAAAATATTACTTCAATGTTGTTTTTTTTAGTGATATAATTGTACTGTTCTTGGTCTCACTGATTATTATAAATCCAGAAATATTCAATATTTGTGGGGAATATTTCTTTAACAAATTATCAAATGTTTTAAGTTAATAAACTACTAGTAAAGGTTTTCTGGTCTTTTATTATTTGAGAGGTGTGCGAATCCCTTCTACCGCTTTGTTACAGGACCCAACTGCAGGACGAGTCGGCCGTGGATAGATCCGTAGAGGAAGAAACCAGAGGGGCGCTACATTGGTAACAGGGTGGTCGTTACATTTGGTAGCAGCGGTGTAAGGCTGTAGGCTTGGGCGTTACAATTGGTGGTAGGGTGGTCGCCCAACAAGGGTGATTGTTACATTGCAAATTCGATGTTTAAACTTAAATAAAGAGGTGTTGGATAAAATTTTGTATGGCACGCGTGAGTTAAGAATATTATCCACTCAGAAAAATTAACCCTCTCAGGCCTCCCGGCCCTCGAGGGTAAATTTTTCGTTCGTGAATAATATCTTACTTTACTCACTTGTACCATAAATAACTATTACTGTAGTAATTTGGTGGTCAAACATTTCTGTGATTTTATCAAATCTTTTGGTTCATTAGTTTTAGAAATACAGGTGTAAGAAGCACTCAGTGCATGGAGTACGTTCATACTTGACCAGATCTTTTCTAAAATTTATGATGGCTACAAATAAGTTTTGCTATTTTCAAAGTTTATTTTTTAGACGTCTTTGGTTGCTTGTTTTTCAGACTACTCTTTGAGTAGGTTAATATATTATTTAAGTTTCCTTGCAAGCAAAGTAATTAAAAAATTTCAATGACAGTTCAACGATACTAAGACCCCCTAATTTCCAGACCCAAATTGTATATTTTTTATTGCAGTTTTAGGTAAACATTATCCTGTAAACATAGGAGAACGTTGCCGGACCCAAGCCCGGGTCTGAGAGCGCCGAAAATGGTCCGACAAGTCAGTAGAATATAGCGAAACGGGTATGTATAAGCGGTTTGACAAACATATATATATACACACACACACACACACATTTATATATATATATATATATATATATATATATATATATATATATATATATATATATATATATATATATATATACACATTAGGCGGCATTACCAAGCCTAAAACAGAGTGTTCTCCTATCTATACGAAGCCCGGTTCTGGGCTTCGTAAATTTTATGTGTATAATAGTGTTTTCTTGATTAAGCATCATCAGGAGATGCGGAATCTCGATTTTCGAAATGGCGGGTAAAGACCGTCATATATCTCAAAATACACACGTTTAGTTCAAGGGAAATAAATATAGGGGGCCAACGATCGGTGTTGTATATATACTGTAGACATCAAACTGACCTTACGCGCGATGCAAATTACACGCATTATACGAGTCCCAGCGATCTGGCAATGGGGCTTGAAAGTCAAGTGTTTGGATTATTGATTTTTCTATAACTTTACACATTTTTATACCATAAGAGTGGTTAACGTATGTAGGGGACTGGTTCCCGCGCAAATTCGTTTCCTGCATATTTGTACATTTGCACACATTTAATATTGATTTTTATAACAAACTTGTATTTTCTTTAAAATTATTTCCTAAGTTTCCGTTTCTTCATGAAAATGTTTAATTTATTATTATATTAATTTGGTAGTTTGTATAGCTATTTATTATAAAAACAAAACCCACACTATAGTATTTGTAGTTGCAGATAGGGAATTTTTAAAATTTCTAATTATACATTTTCTATTTTCGTTGATTTTTTGGTGATATTAGGTACATATTTTATTTCTTGAACAATATCTCTCATAAAATAGGGTGATGTAGGCTTTTTGTAAGAATTCTACAATAATTAGTTATAATTAGCTACGTAGATTTTTCGCTGTAATTAACTTTTTAAATAATAAAGTGAAGATTGAAATGTTTTTATTTGAAAAAAATACCTGATAATTTATGAAAATTGGTAAATGGGTAATTATGAAATAAAATTGAAGAAACTACACGCAATTTGTTTCAAAGATTGATTACAAAATAATGGGTCATGTGAATAAAATGTAAGGTGTTTTTACTATTAATAAAAGATAACAGTTATGATTTTTAATTATTAAGAATAAAATAGATGTATGTATAGTAAAATAAAAGCTTTTGCCACATCTTATTCGCATTAATTACATTTTAGATTTCAGATCATGTTCTACATGCGTGATTAAATGAATATTAAGTTACCTAGGAAATCGCCTTTTGCGCACCGATTTTGATGATTTTTTTAAATTGTAGGTAATCGACTATATTTCAAAGTCTAAATGTTAGATTTGTCCGCTAATGCCCTGTTTAATTGTTGTTAACAAATTTTTATTTTTTCCATAAGGGGCTAATTAATAATTAAATATTTTTTATTATAATTGAATAAAGTTGGCTACTTATAGGTTTTTAGGGTCGTAGATTACGAATCCGTGGTCCAAATTGGTTCAAAGTGCAAAATGGTGGCTATAAAATGGCCGCCGGTGTCAAAGCTTAATATTTGAAATTTCGTATGAAAAATCGTACCAGGGGGCTTTTAAAGTAGCAAATTGTGCTGTTAAGCTAAAAACTGACCCAGATGCAAAATGCTTGTCACAAAATGGCCACCGAAACTAAATATGAATAAAATTCAAAATGTTTAATCTCTACCACAAGTTTGTTTAAGATGGATTAATATAGTAGTTACAATTTTAAGATTGTTGCAATTATTATTTAGTTAAAAGTCAAATTGATGGAATGGAATTCCATAATTTAACGAGATTCCGTTTAAGTCTGAAACTTTAGTTATCGTCAGATTTAAATAAAGAATATTGTATTATTATTTACTTGTGTTTCTTGTGTAAAGCACTGTTAGTTTCTTCATCTACTTCTGGCAACGTAAAAAAAGAATGTGCTCTTTAATTTTTGAAAACTGATTAGTAAGCTTTTTTTTGGAAGACTAAATTCTTTATTACGTGCTCTTACTAGTTGCGACACTTTATCAGCGTTTTTCGGCAAAGGGAAAAATAAATTTTTCTCTTTGCCCCTAAAAAAAAAACTTTTTGAATGCAAAACTGTTTCTTCTTATTATTATTTTGAAAAGCATTCTTCATCAGAGAAATTTTCATCTAAATCTTCTTTTTCATTAATGTTTCCTACGTTTGGATATTTCCAAAGATTTGAAGATTTCAGTTTTGTTTTCGACTATGCTTCAAAATTGGCTATAAGTGGATTCGAAGATGCCAAACATAAGTTGAGAATTTTCTCATTAGTTTCTTATCTGGATGATTTGCATGGATGACCTGTTCTAAATTAACTAATCAGCTTTATTTATTTCTTCTAAATAGCTTGAAATCTTTTTTCTCGCTTCTTCGCTAACTGTTCATCTGTATCTTTTTGATGGACCAGCATTTTATGCCTCGAAGGTTAGTTAGAGTACCATAAACATTTTCTGCAGTTTCCTTGGTTGAATGGTCTTGAGCTTTTCAACATTTATTTCATATCAACATGCAACTGTTTGCATAATATCAAATCTATTAATAAATTATCTCTGTCTTAATTTCTGTAATTTCTGCAGAAGTCGCAAGCGCTTTGAAAAAGCACCTGGCAGTATTACTGTCGTTGGTACTATGTCTCTCAATAGCAGTAGAATTGACATTAAATAATGTCATGTTTTATGTTATTATTTATAATAATAATTACCCAATAAAACATGTTATTTAAATAATTAATTTATTAACGTGTTCGATTTACTAATGTCAAACTAGTACAATGTTTGTTTATCTATCTGTAACTAGATCCCTGTATTACATCTCTCTTTTACTAGTAAAATATGTTAATATCAGTGGATTGATTATCAATAGATTAATTTTAAGGTGTTTATTTCATTTACAATAATACAAAATTACATTGTGACATTTCTTAATGGAAACTTCTTTGACATACAATTTGTATATTTTTGTTGCTATGTCAACACATTTCCTGTCAAGTTTACCAACATAAAAACATAATATTTGAGAATATTTAACACCCTCCCTCAAACTTGACAGAATTAACTTAATCGTAACATTTTAACTAGATTAACAAATTTCACATGACATAACGATTTGGTAAAAATATCTGCTAACTGATCACGTGTATTAATATAGATTACCTTTACAATACCTTTAACTATCAAATCTAATACAAAATTAAACTTAACATCAATATGTTTACATCTTTTGTTATTTTCAAAATTTTGAAGAAGTTTAATAGTACTTTGATTATCTTCAAACAAAGTAAATGGTAATGTATAATTAATCTTTAAATCATCTAGCAAATTCTTCAAATATAAGAGTTCACAACTAGCCATACATACAGCTACAAATTCCGATTCAGTACTGGACAAAGCCACAACTGATTGTTTCTTTGAACTCCAAGATACAAGATTATCAAACAACTTAAAACAGTATCCACTAATAGATTTTCGATCAGTTGTTTCATTTGCCCAATCTGCATCAGCATACCCAATTAAATTTTTATCAGATGAATGGAAAGTTAATTTTAACTCTATTGTAAACTTTAAATATTTCAATACTCTTAATAAATGCTTAAAATGTACATCTGTTGCACAATCTTGAAATCTGCCAAAATAACTTACACAATAGCAGATATCTGGTCTTGTGCCCATCATATACATCAGTGAACCTAAAAGTTCTTTATAAGGTAGTTTTGTTTTTAAATTTTCGTCGCAGTTTTTTTCCAGAATTAAATTATTTTCAATAGGTGTTTTAAAACTCTTACAATCTTCTACATTAAATCTTTTTACTAAATTCTTAATTGCTGATACTTGATCGATAGTTATAGTTTTGTGTTTAGAATCCCTACTAATTTTTATTCCTAAGAAATTGTTAACATGGTCTAACTTTTTCATTTTAAAAGTTTCACACAATTTTAATCTTACATAGTCTGCAAAATCTTTATTATTAAATGCTAACAAAATATCATCCACATATAACAGTAAATAGCATTGTATATTCTGTTTAAGAAAAGTGAACAAACAGCAATCAGATTTTGACCGTTTGAAATTCAAACTTAACATAAAATTATTAAATCTTTCGTTCCACACTTTAGGAGCTTGTTTTAAACCATAGATAGCTTTATTTAATAAGCATACTTTGTTTTTATCATTTTCATTAATCTCTAAACCCTCGGGAATCTTCATATGAACTTTTTCTTTTATAACACCATTTAAGAAAGCATTTTTAACATCTAATTGTTCCAAATGTAAATTCTGATTCATACAAATTGATAATAAAATTCTTAATGTTGACAACCTTGCCACTGGAGCATGAATTTGAGAAAAATCACTAACATCCTGTTCGAAACCTCTAGCAACCAATCTTGCTTTATAAATTAATTTCCCTTCTTCGTTCTCTTTTACTCTAAATACCCATCTATTGCTTATGATTTCTTCATCACACGGTTTATCGACTAATTCCCATATCTGATTATCTTGTAAAGCATCTAACTCATCTTCAATAGCTTTTTCCCAGTGACCCCATTTTAAGCTTCTCTTTGCTTCTGCATATGACTTAGGAACATCACAAAAGTTACTTAATAATGCTAGACAACCAAAATCAACTTCATAATCCTGAAGATGTAAGGGTAACTTTCTATTTCGTGTTGGTCTTGCTTCATCACTTTTAATTTCAGGTATTTCAACTTCTGAATCTACTTTTTCTTCTTGAACTTCATTTTCCTCATCATTTTCACTTTCATACAGTTCATTTTCTTTTTGATTACTTTTCACCATACAGAAATTATCTTCATAAAAAATTACGTTTCTACTGTGAATAATCTTATTTTCCTCTTCATTTAGTAGCCTATTACACCTGTTTCGCATAATGGTAACCGTTATTTTGTAACCTTTGTAGACGATTATTCAAGGTTCGTAATGGTATATGTAATACAATCTAAAGATAAAGTTTTTCAATGTTTCAAACATTATGAAACCAAGGTAACAGCATTATTCTGTGGTAGAAAAGTATCAAAAGTCAGATGTGATAACGGGAGGGAATATTGCTCAAAACTATTTACTGATTTTTGTACAGATAAAGGCATTCAAATTTCTTATACTCCACCATATACTCCTCAATTAAACGGTGTTGCAGGAAGGATGAATCAAACTTTAATGGATAAAGCAAGAGCAATGATTATGCAAGCCGGTATGAGTAAAATTTATTGGGAAGAAGCAGTTCTCACTGCTGCTTATATAACAAATCGAACACAGTCTGTTTTAATTAAAAATAAAACCCGTTATGAATTATGGTTAAAAAGAAAGCCAAATGTGGCCAATATGCGTATTTTTGGTTGTATAGCTTATGCACGAATACCTGATTCACTTAGAACAAAATTAGACGATAAAGGAGTAAAATGTAGATTTATAGGATATGCAGAAAATGGTTATAGGTTACTAAATGAAGAGGAAAATAAGATTATTCACAGTAGAAATGTAATTTTTGATGAAGATAATTCTGTCAAGTTTGAGGGAGGGTGTTAAATATTCTCAAATATTATGTTTTTATGTTGGTAAACTTGACAGGAAATGTGTTAACATAGCAACAAAAATAAACAAATATAATGTCAAAGAAGTTTCCATTAAGAAATGTCACAATGTAATTTTGTATTATTGTAAATGAAATAAACACCTTAAAATTAATCTATTGATAATCAATCCACTGATATTAACGCAGTGGAAGCGTGCTGGGCCCATAACCAATGTTAATATCGGTGGATTGATTATCAATAGATTAATTTTAAGGTGTTTATTTCATTTACAATAATACAAAATTACATTGTGACATTTCTTAATGGAAACTTCTTTGACATACAATTTGTATATTTTTGTTGCTATGTCAACACATTTCCTGTCAAGTTTACCAACATAAAAACATAATATTTGAGAATATTTAACAAAATAAATAAATTACACATCATTCATTTAACAAATAACATATATCAATCACAACACATCAACTAATTCTGCAGTTATAAATTCAGTCTGTTTGGTTTCTTAATTACTCTACCATATCTTGATATATTGTATATCAAGATATATATCAAGTATATTGTTGTTGAAGAAATTGATCATTCGTTGCTTGTGCTTTTGGTTCTTGATTTGACACACTACTGTCAACTGCTTAACATCATCGCCATGATTTATTTATTGTAGCTCTGGGTGATTTCTTTTGATGAACCATGAATTTCTTCGATATTGTGTACCATCTGGTGTTTGTACAATAGGGTGGTCCAACAAAAAAGCAAAGTCGTAAATCCTATGCTCTCACCCCCTAGGATTATTGTATATCGAAAAAAGAAGTACCCCTATTTTTTATTTTGAAATCGAACGATGTTTAGGGGTGCCTCAAAGCCCTTAAAGTTTCCCATGTATTTTATATGAGAAAAAAACACGTTTTCGTAGATTTGGCATAGAATCCTAGAAAATCAATATTTTTCAACCGGACTACTGTGTTTCTCTTCAGAAATGTTTAGAGAATGACATCCAATAATTTATTTGTTAAATTTTTTATATTAACTATTTTTTACAGACCCGCAAAAAACCCCATAAATGAAAGAAACAGAAAAATCGTTAAAAAATATTTATTACTATTTTTTAATATAAAATATTTTGATAAATAAATTATTGTATGTCATTTTCTGAACATTTCTGAAGAGAAACAGAGTAGTCCCATTGAAAAATATTGATTTTCTAAAATTCTATACCAAACCTATGAAAGAGTTGTTTTTTCCCATATAAAATACATTGGAACCTTTAAGGGCTTTGAGGCACCCCTAAACATCGTCCGATTTCAAAATAAAAAATAGGGGTACTTTTTTTTTCGATATACAATAATCCTAGGGGGTGAGAACATAAGATTTCCGACTTTGCTTTTTTTGTTGGACCACCCTATTGTACAATCCACGAGCTTGGTTCTTCTGCCTTCTTTACAACTGTTGCAGGAGTCCATTCCTTGTGTCTCTTTCTAATTAATACTTTTTCATCATTTTAAAATTCTGGTAAATTTGCTTTTGCTCTATCTGCACATTTCTTCTCTTTTAGTTTAATATTTTTCAACTTTTCAGAAACATTTTTAACTGTTACAGGTAATAATAACTTTGTATTAATAGGAATGAACGTTTTAGTTCTTCGACCCATTAATCTTTGCATTGGAGAACCTAGGGTGTCTCTTGGTGTGTTTCTGTGATGTAAAAGGGCTAACTGGATATCTGAACCTTCTTCTATACATTTATATAGTATCGATCTTGCTTCTTGTACATATCGCTCTGCTAAACCATTCGGTCTGGGAGACTGTGGACTGGAAACTCTATGTTCAAATCTCCATCTTCTAGCAAATTCTTTAAATTCTTCAGATACATATTGTTTTCCTCCATATGTACGAAGAATATCAGGTATTCCAAATGTAGCAAACCAACATCTAAATGCTCGAGTTATTGACCTGCTGGTTAAGCTTGATAATTGCACGAAGTCAAAATAACCTGAATAGCTATCTGTCATTAGCAAGTATTCCTTGTCCTTCAAATGATAAATATCAGAAGCGAATATTTGCCATGGCCGTTCTGGATACTCTTGAAGTAAAATTTTTTCTTTAGGATTCTCTTTTTGTTCCTTCGTACCAATCTTGCAGTTTTGCACCAATTTAATAATGTCTACAGACATTCTTGGCCAAAATACGCAAAATCTCTGGCCAATCAGAGAGTACCAGTGATACCTTTGTGACTAAAGTGACAACATTTGAGAACAACTTCTTGTAGTCTCGGAGGTATCATTATTTTATCATTTTTGAATATGATATCTTCATAAGTTGCTAGTTCGTGCCTGTAAGACCAGTATTTTCTTAGAGAAGCCGGAACTTCGCTTATTCTGTCGGGCCATCCTACAAGTATTTGCTGTTTTAATTCCACCAATTCTATATCTGTATTTGTCTCTTGTTTTAACTGCTGCAATCTCGTTTTACTCATTGGTATTATTACACATGTCTCAAATGAGTTTTCATCCTCGTCATCATGAACATTTTTTGCGCAGTCTCTGCTCAGTATATCAGCTATGTACAACATGGTTCCTTTTTTGTACACAATTGTGGGATATGGCAGTATTTCAAATAGGATTCTCTGTAGTCTGGGAGGCGCTTCAGTTAATGGCTTCCTGAATATGGTTTCTAACGGCTTATGATCTGATTCTACTATCAGATTTTTGTTTCCCCATATATAAACAGGAAATTTCTTGCAAGCCAGTAATATGGCCAATGCTTCTTTTTCAATTTGACTATAATTGATCTGCGTTTTAGTTAAAGATTTGGAGTAATAAGCTATTGGGTGACCATTCTGAATTAATGCCCCACCATATGCAGTAAAATAAAATAAAATAGGTAAATTTGGGTTAAAATTACCAAGTACTGGAGGGTTTTTTAATATTTCTTTTAATTTACAGAATGCTTCTTTTTGTTCATTCTCCCATCTCCATTCATCATCTTTTTCTAACGGCACTCTAAGTGGAGCTAATAATTCTGATAAGTTCTTAAAAGAACTTAGATAAATAAGTAATGAATCCAAGAAAGCGTTGAAGTTCCTTGACGTAACTATCTGAGAACGATAGTTCGGAAACATATGTCTAGCTAGTTTACCCGTAACGGAACCAGACTTAATGCGCAATCACAAATCACAGAGACATGAGGGCACTAGACCAGTCCAATTCTGAACGAGAGTCACAGATGCCTCGCCTGACATTTTTTCTATCGTTAGGTGAAGTTGGGGCACGCTACTTATTATGCAATAGTAGTCTAACACGATGCAAAGCTAAAAACTAATAGCAAAATTTACGCACCAAGCGCCAAAGCAAAAAAGCTGTAGAATTAAGAAACGCCAAAATTGTCAACCCTGTTTATGTGGTGTATGCATGCTATTCTTCTATTGGCGTTTTGCATTCATAAGGTAAAAAGCAATTCCTGAGAAACCCGGTTTGAGTTAAATTCATGAGGCCGGTATGGGTTGGCTGCATGGCGTACGAATGAAATTCGAAACAACAACATTTGACCTGATTGGAAACAACCAACATCAGATTCGTAATCTTCATACCAAAAAGTTCTAGAAAAGCTATATGAAAATCTGAAAATTTCTTCTGTGCGTACCGTGTTATTTTTTATCATTTGTTTTATATTTTGCCAGTGTAAAATATGTATTACATCAGGATCCTTATGTTGTTCAAAAAAATTTAATGACACGCCTATGGCTTCAGCAGTTTGTCCATAAAGTACTTTCTTCATGTTTAAATCATCATCACCATCACTTAGAATTTCTTGATCTACTTGAGAGGTGTCGCGTAGAATTTCCCCTTCCTCCATTATTGCATCTCCTGTCAGTACTTGGTAACCTTGTTTTTTACGATCACAATGCATTTAAGCTTCAATGTCGGACTCTTCTATCTCTTTCATATCCTCGCTCTGATTTGCCAAACTACCAATACCTTTAGAACAAATCACGTCTTCAGTATCATCTTCGCCTTTAACTTCTTTTCCATTATTCATAATTGTAAAAAACGTTTTCTCGATTGTCAGTTGTTTAACATTGATCCATGCAATAGCGAAAGCAAAAATTGCATCTTTGATATTAGAGAACTTTCAAAATAGCATCATATCAAATGTTTCCAAGAAATTAATCGAAACGGTACGTCTGTAAAATCTCTTAGGTGTTTCTTATATATTCTTGGTCCGTTGGTTGAGTGATAGCAGTTACATTAGGTGAAAGAAATAGAACAAAGTTGTTCTCATCTGCAGATCTTAACACTGTCTCATTTGAATGCGAAGGCTGGCTGTTTTACACGAGAGAATTCCTTAAAAAAGCTGTCCGAACTGTAGGATTAATGCTTACTAAATAGTAGTAGTTTAGAAATAACAATGGAATAATGTTAGTAACCTGCATGTAAACAAGTTGGAAAATAAATAATATCGGGCAGTAACCGGGTAATTTATTTCTGCAATCTTCTACAGAATTGATTTTCTTGTTGGAAAATGTTCGTAGGTGTCCCCTGAATGTAACGTCTAGTTGGCGGGACGGGAGAGATGAACGTTAGCAGCCATCTTGGAAAACACGTTTTATCAAATATCTCGTGACTGTGCATCGTGCCACAAAAATAGTAAAAAAATCGTTTTCGTAGATAATAACATTTTTTACAACTTTTATTTGAAACTTTTTTCTGTATAGTGCATAAGTTTATATTTATAGCGCGCCAAACTTTTTTCAATATGGTTATTGCTAAATATATAGTTAACGGTTGATGATAAATTTGTAGAACACAAAATTTCCGATAAAATTTATTTGAAGTTTTTTTCTATAAAATTGATACTTTAAGACTTATAACGCTGTAAATGCCGAGTTTACGCACAATAGCCACGAAATTATACACTATATATTAAATCATGCGCCTCTCAATGCGTCCATTAACTCTCTTCGCTAAAAATGCTTCGCAAATTTGGCGAGTAACACCAAACTAAACCTCTCACTTCTACCTCCAACCCAAGATACGGCACGTTACCATTCTTTTAGAACCTACCACCAGGTTCAAACTTGGCTTGGATTTTACCATGATCCTGAAGAATGGGATTGGAAGCGGACTACAAATGGACTTCAACCAATTCGAACTACTATGGCTCCAGCACCCTCAAGTTTGCTGAAAATAATATCTTGCAAATGCACAACAAATTGCGGGGCTGCCTGTGTATGCCGAAAAGCTGGCTTAAAATGTTCCATTATTTGTTCGAATTGTGGTGGATGCACATGTGCCAGATACATTGGAAACCATCGAAGACGAAGTCGATGAAAATGAAATTTTCGATTCACCTCCTACGGATATATCGGTGGCAGCAAACAAGGATGTGGAAGACGATGAGTGACTTCCTTCATCATCGAAACAGATGAGACTTATGACGTAAAATAACTTGCCACTTTTTGTATTAATAAATGTTTTAATCCGTTTTTTATTTCAAAAAATTAATTTGCATTCTTTGAACTCTGTTATCCTTTTCTCCACCTTTCCCTTCTCATGATTATTATTATCATCATGATTATTATTATTTTTTATGATGTACGTGACAAACTATTATATCTTGCTACATTGACAGTTTTTTATGATAATACGTTCTACCCATGAAATTTAAGAAAGATGTATAAATTATGAGTACTTCTTGGCACTATTTATAAGATTAATACATTACATTCACTACACACTACACAGTACTGTCATTTTTCTGAACACTTTTCGCCGTTTTATGTGTTATGAAATGTTTACCGTGTACTATGACCAACATTACCACTGATAATTCACGCGGTGCAATAGTTTACCAAGCTATAGCTCTTAAAGTATCAATTTTATAGAAAAAAGACTTCAAATAAATTCTATAAGAAATTTTGTGTTCTACAAATTTGGTTATTACCATTTTTAATGTATCATCAACCGTTAACTATATATTTAGCAATAACCATGTTGGAGAAAGTTTGGCGCGCTTTAAATATAAAGCTATGCACTATACAGAAAAAAGTTTGTAATAAAAGTTGTAGAAAATGTTATTGTCTACGAAAACATTTCATTGCATTATGAACCTACTTTTTTGCTCTTGCTCTTGGACTAATAATTTAAAAGTCATATCATAATTCTTTATGAAGTATTAAATAGCAACTTAGAGGTACACTGCCGCCCATTTGAAAGTACACGATAGACCCGATTTACCTCGGTTATGTTTTCTATAACTTACTCTAAGCTGATAAATTATTTTAAACAAGTATTTGAAAATAATAATAATAAACCTTTCATTCCGCTGCAGCTGTTATAAACACAGCCCATGGAATCCTGACTTACACGATGTCATTTTGGAATATTACATATAAAGAGTCGTGCACTTTCAAATGGGCGGCACTGTACATGGTTAGTGAATAACATAACACGAACTGGGCACCTATCTGTCAGTCTTCCCTTAGTTCCTCTGTCAGTTTGTGGATTTGTTTAGGTCGTTCTTTTTGGGGAAACGGATTTACAAGATGAAACCTTTACTGATTGAAAGCTCATATCATAATAAATTAATCTAAATCCGAAAGTCATCAAAACTTGGAACGGACAAAAAGGCAATACTGTCAAAAATTTAGACTATTCCACCGTCTCATGTAACGGGATTTTGCTTCAAAAGCTGACAAAATGTCGAAAGAATTAAACGGCTAAACTAGCGGTCTCTAATAGGTATCTCAGACATGTATTCACATGTTTTCAGCTCAGTAAGGTTTGCAAAACACCCAGTTCATTCATTTTTTCTTAAAATGTTTGCCAGTGAATCACAGTTACTTGTTTATTGTTTGATACACAGATTCACGATTTTTTCCCACATGGTTTACAGTTTTAAAAACAAAGAAAATATGAAGCAATGTGCTTTTTCAAAGCGCTTGCGACTTCTGCAGAAATTACAGAAATTAAGTCAGAGATAATTTATTAATAGATTTGATATTATGCAAACAGTTGTATGTGGATATGAAATAAATGTTGAAAAGTTCAAGACCATTCAACCATAAAAGCTGCAGAAAATGTTTTAGTAAAATGTACCTACGGTACTCTAACTAACCTTCGAGGCATGCTGGTCCATCAAAAAGATACAGATGAACGGCTAGCGAAGAAGCGAGAAAAAAGATTTCAAGCTATTTAGAAGAAATAAATAAAGTTGATTAGTTAATTTAGAAGAGGTCATCCACGCAAATCTTCCAGAGAAGAAACTAATGAGAAAATTCTCAACTTATTTTTGGCATCTTCGAATCCACTTATAGCCAATTTTTAAGCATAGTCGAAAACAAAACTCAAATCTTCAAATCTTTTAAAGTTTTGGAAATGTCCAAACGTAGGAAACATTAATGAAAAAGAAGTTTAGATGAAAACTTCTCTGATGAAGAATGCTTTTCAAAATAACAAGAAGAAGAAACAGAACGCAATGACTCTGAAGATGATATTATACAATATGGGATTTGTCAAATAAAATAAAATTAAATCAATTTCTTTTAGTTGTATTTTCATGCAATTTCTAATAAAAAAGTTCCATTTTATTTATTTTCTATATATCTTATCTTGTCTTCAGTAACCCTAACTATTTCTAAAAATTATAAAAACACCTATAAAATTTTGCATTCAAAAGTTTTGAAAAATTTATTTTCCCCTTTGCCGAAAAACGCTGTTGAAGTGTCGCAACCAGTAAGAGCATGTAAAAAAGAATTTATTCTTCCCAAAAAAAAGCTTACTAATCAGTTTTCAAAATGTAAAGAGCACATTCTTTTTCTACGTTGCCAGAAGTAGCTGAAAAAACTAACAATGCTTTACATGAAACACAAGTAAATAATAATTAACACAATATCCTTTATTTAAATCTGACGATAAATAAAGTTCAGACGGAATCTGGTTAAATTATGGAGTATTAATTTATTTTAACACTATTCATACGGAATAACTCCATTCTATCAATTTGAATTTTAAATAAATAATAATTGCAACAATCTTAAAATTGTGTTAACTACTATATTAATCCATCTTAAACAAACATACAGTAGAGATTAAACATTTTGAATTTTAATCATATTTAGTTTCGGTGGCCATTTTGTGACAAGCATTTTACATCTGGGTCATTTTTTAGCTTAACAGCACAATTTGCTACTTTAAAAACCCCTTGGTACGATTTTTCATTCAAAATTTCATATATTAAAGTTTTGACACCGGCGGCCATTTTGAATTTTAGACCAATTTGGACCCCGGATTCGTAATCTACGACCCTAAAAACTTATAAGTACCCAACTTTATTCAATTATAATAAAAATTTGATGAAATGATTTAATTATTAATTAACCCCCTATGGAAAAAATAATAATTTGTTAATAACAATTAAACAGGGCATTAGCGGACAAATCGAACATTTAGACTTTGAAATATATTCGATTACCTACTATTTTAAAAAAATCATCAAAATCGGTGCCCAAAAGGTGAATTCCGAGGTATTTTTTTTCTAGGAAACCGTCTAATATTGATTTATCTTTTTTTAGAAATAATATTTTTATTTATATTAATTTAATTGAAAACTGTAATTTTGTTCTTGCCATTTTCTTTCAAACTAAAATATTTAATTGGTAAAGTCTGTACTGTCAAAGGTTTGAAAATTACTGTTTAATTGTTATTAACAAATTATTACTTTTTCCATAAGGGGCTAATTAATAATTAAATAATTTCATCAAATTTTTATTAAAACTTTGAATCTACGACCCTAAAAACCTATAAGTACCCAACTTTATGCAATTATAATACAAATTTGATGAAATTATTTAAATGTTAGTCCCTTATGAAAAAAGTAATAATTTGTTATTAACAATTAACAATTCCGAGGTAACTTAATATTCAGTTAATTATGCATGTAGAACATGATCTGAAATCTAAAATTCCATCTTCTTTTCATAAAGTTCGTTGTATATAATTGTCTGTGTTACTATGCCGCGAGAAAGCTAAAATAAAATCGATAATAACCAGATGTAAGACCTTGACTCAGGCTGTTGGCGAGAACAAAAGTTCCGCTAGGATACTCCCAACTCGGCATTACCATCACATATGAACGAAAGCATTCGGGAAGTCTCGGTGACTAACCGTGGTTTGTCCGACATTCATAGCCGGCGAGACAAATTACACGATCAATAATCTTACGTTTTGCTGGTAACAGTAGCGGCAACCCTGCGTGGCTTGGTATAATGCGTGAAATATCTATTTTTATACAAACAGGACTGCTACAGTACCAATAATATATGCGGTCTCGTAAAAGCTGTACAGTATATATTCATTTGTATGTAAAAATAACTTACCCCTCGCAGGTTGCGCTTAATAATATGAAATTATCGGTTCGATTGAGGTAGAATATACAGCTGAAACTCTACAGGAAAGCCCGGGCTTCTGAGTGCCTGCGTAACATAGCGGGCTTGGTATGGATAGTTGGGCGTGTATATATATATATATATATATATATATATATATATATATATATATATATATATATATTAAATAATATTTAGAATGCAAATTCATATAGAAAAATTTATCATCGACTCTGCTGGGACTCGAACCCAGGACCCTCCACTGTCTAGGTGGTATCTCTACCAACTGAGCTACAGAGTACGACTACCAGCATAGCGAGAAATTTTCCATATGAATTAGATGTTTAAGCAGACATACAAAGTAACTAGATATTTTTTTGAATATTATTAATGAAGATCAGCAAGTCGCATGACAACAACATCAATATTCAAAGTATCTAGATTATTTTTAATCATTCCGAAAGGAAATTAATTATATATAAATTTTAGTTTCAGCTGTATATTCTACCTCAATCGAACCGATAATTTCATATTATTAAGCGCAACCTGCGAGGGGTAAGTTATTTTTACATACAAATGAATATATACTGTACAGCTTTTACGAGACCGCATATATTATTGGTACTGTAGCAGTCCTGTTTGTATAAAAATAGATATTTCACGCATTATACCAAGCCACGCAGGGTTGCCGCTACTGTTACCAGCAAAACGTAAGATTATTGATCGTGTAATTTGTCTCGCCGGCTGTGAATGTCGGACAAACCACGGTTAGTCACCGAGACTTCCCGAATGCTTTCGTTCTTATGTGATGGTAATGCCGAGTTGGGAGTATCCTAGCGGAACTTTTGTTCTCGCCAACAGCCTGAGTCAAGGTCGTACTGGCTGGTCGTCTGGCTATTATCGATTTTATTTTAGCTTTCTCGCGGCATAGTAACACAGACAATTATATACAACGAACTTTATGAAAAGAAGATGGAATTTTAGATTTCAGATCATGTTCTACATGCATAATTAACTGAATATTAAGTTACCTCGGAATTCGCCTTTTGGCCGCCGATTTTGATGATTTTTTTTTAAATTGTAGGTAATCGACTATATTTCAAAGTCTAAATATTAAATTTGTCCTGTAATGCCCTGTTTAATTGTTAATAACAAATTATTACTTTTTTCATAAGGGACTAACATTTAAATAATTTCATCAAATTTGTATTATAATTGCATAAAGTTGGGTACTTATAGGTTTTTAGGGTCGTAGATTCAAAATTTTAATAAAAATTTGATGAAATTATTTAATTATTAATTAGCCCCTTATGGAAAAAGTAATAATTTGTTAATAACAATTAAACAGTAATTTTCAAACCTTTGACAGTACAGACTTTACCAATTAAATATTTTAGTTTGAAAGAAAATGGCAAGAACAAAATTACAGTTTTCAATTAAATTAATATAAATAAAAATATTATTTCTAAAAAAAGATAAATCAATATTAGACGGTTTCCTAGAAAAAAATACCTCGGAATTCGCCTTTTGGGCACCGATTTTGATGATTTTTTTAAAATAGTAGGTAATCGAATATATTTCAAAGTCTAAATGTTCGATTTGTCCGCTAATGCCCTGTTTAATTGTTATTAACAAATTATTATTTTTTCCATAGGGGGTTAATTAATAATTAAATCATTTCATCAAATTTTTATTATAATTGAATAAAGTTGGGTACTTATAAGTTTTTAGGGTCGTAGATTACGAATCCGGGGTCCAAATTGGTCTAAAATTCAAAATGGCCGCCGGTGTCAAAACTTTAATATATGAAATTTTGAATGAAAAATCGTACCAAGGGGTTTTTAAAGTAGCAAATTGTGCTGTTAAGCTAAAAAAATGACCCAGATGTAAAATGCTTGTCACAAAATGGCCACCGAAACTAAATATGATTAAAATTCAAAATGTTTAATCTCTACTGTATGTTTGTTTAAGATGGATTAATATAGTAGTTAACACAATTTTAAGATTGTTGCAATTATTATTTATTTAAAATTCAAATTGATAGAATGGAGTTATTCCGTATGAATAGTGTTAAAATAAATTAATACTCCATAATTTAACCAGATTCCGTTTAAGTCTGAAACTTTATTTATCGTCAGATTTAAATAAAGGATATTGTGTTAATTATTATTTACTTGTGTTTCATGTAAAGCATTGTTAGTTTTTTCAGCTACTTCTGGCAACGTAGAAAAAGAATGTGCTCTTTACATTTTGAAAACTGATTAGTAAGCTTTTTTTTGGGAAGAATAAATTCTTTTTTACATGCTCTTACTGGTTGCGACACTTCAACAGCGTTTTTCGGCAAAGGGGAAAATAAATTTTTCAAAACTTTTGAATGCAAAATTTTATAGGTGTTTTTATAATTTTTAGAAATAGTTAGGGTTACTGAAGACAAGATAAGATATATAGAAAATAAATAAAATGGAACTTTTTTATTAGAAATTGCATGAAAATACAACTAAAAGAAATTGATTTAATTTTATTTTATTTGACAAATCCCATATTGTATAATATCATCTTCAGAGTCATTGCGTTCTGTTTCTTCTTCTTGTTATTTTGAAAAGCATTCTTCATCAGAGAAGTTTTCATCTAAACTTCTTTTTCATTAATGTTTCCTACGTTTGGACATTTCCAAAACTTTAAAAGATTTGAAGATTTGAGTTTTGTTTTCGACTATGCTTAAAAATTGGCTATAAGTGGATTCGAAGATGCCAAAAATAAGTTGAGAATTTTCTCATTAGTTTCTTCTCTGGAAGATTTGCGTGGATGACCTCTTCTAAATTAACTAATCAACTTTATTTATTTCTTCTAAATAGCTTGAAATCTTTTTTCTCGCTTCTTCGCTAGCCGTTCATCTGTATCTTTTTGATGGACCAGCATGCCTCGAAGGTTAGTTAGAGTACCGTAGGTACATTTTACTAAAACATTTTCTGCAGCTTTTATGGTTGAATGGTCTTGAACTTTTCAACATTTATTTCATATCCACATACAACTGTTTGCATAATATCAAATCTATTAATAAATTATCTCTGACTTAATTTCTGTAATTTCTGCAGAAGTCGCAAGCGCTTTGAAAAAGCACATTGCTTCATATTTTCTTTGTTTTTAAAACTGTAAACCATGTGGGAAAAAAACGTGAATCTGTGTATCAAACAATAAACAAGTAACTGTGATTCACTGGCAAACATTTTAAGAAAAAATGAATGAACTGGGTGTTTTGCAAACCTTACTGAGCTGAAAACATGTGAATACATGTCTGAGATACCTATTAGAGACCGCTAGTTTAGCCGTTTAATTCTTTCGACATTTTGTCAGCTTTTGAAGCAAAATCCCGTTACATGAGACGGTGGAATAGTCTAAATTTTTGACAGTATTGCCTTTTTGTCCGTTCCAAGTTTTGATGACTTTCGGATTTAGATTAATTTATTATGATATGAGCTTTCAATCAGTAAAGGTTTCATCTTGTAAATCCGTTTCCCCAAAAAGAACGACCTAAACAAATCCACAAACTGACAGAGGAACTAAGGGAAGACTGACAGATAGGTGCCCAGTTCGTGTTATGTTATTCACTAACCATGTACAGTGCCGCCCATTTGAAAGTGCACGACTCTTTATATGTAATATTCCAAAATGACATCGTGTAAGTCAGGATTCCATGGGCTGTGTTTATAACAGCTGCAGCGGAATGAAAGGTTTATTATTATTATTTTCAAATACTTGTTTAAAATAATTTATCAGCTTAGAGTAAGTTATAGAAAACATAACCGAGGTAAATCGGGTCTATCGTGTACTTTCAAATGGGCGGCAGTGTACCTCTAAGTTGCTATTTAATACTTCATAAAGAATTATGATATGACTTTTAAATTATTAGTCCAAGAGCAAGAGCAAAAAAGTAGGTTCATAATGCAATGAAATGTTTTCGTAGACAATAACATTTTCTACAACTTTTATTACAAACTTTTTTCTGTATAGTGCATAGCTTTATATTTAAAGCGCGCCAAACTTTCTCCAACATGGTTATTGATAAATATATAGTTAACGGTTGATAATACATTAAAAATGGTAATAACCAAATTTGTAGAACACAAAATTTCTTATAGAATTTATTTGAAGTTTTTTTTCTATAAAATTGATACTTTAAGAGCTATAGCTTGGTAAACTATTGCACCGCGTGAATTATCTGTGGTAATGTTGGTCATAGTAGGGTGGCGGAAAAGTGATCGAATCACAATATATCGAATATAAAATATCGAACACTTTTGATCGAAAAACAAAATATCGAAAAGAAAAAATATCGAAACTACAAATATCGAAATAGTAAAATATCGAAAAACAAAATATCGAAATTGAAAAATATTAAAAAGCAAAATATCGAAAGTGAAAAATATCGAAAAATAAAATATCGAAAATAAATAATATCGAAAGAAAAATTATCGATAAAAAAATGTAAAAATTACTAAATATCGAAAAACATAGCAAACAATTGTGTTTAATTTCAACATCGTAATCAAAGTTATTACAAATTAAGTGATACGTTATTTAAATATGTCTTAAAAAAATCGTCATTTTCTTGAAAATCATCTTCAAATTTTGATACGACAACTCTTAATCGTTTGGTCTTGTCTTTGTATTTTTTTCTAGCTGGTTCCTCAAACCCTCTATTTAATTGATTAATTTTTAATTCTGTCATGCTTTGCTCCCTTAAAATCCCCTCTATAAATTTCCAAACTGAAGGTTTTTTGGCATTGAACTGGTTTTGCAAAGTCCGATGCCAAGCCTCGATTGCGTTGTTTGTATTTGGATATCCTTCTATAATGCTTTCGTAAAAGTTCCAGATTCCATGGTCGTAGAGTGGTGCCCGTTTTGGCGTCTTTCTTCCAATCCATGTGTTTTCGAAGTATGCTATTATCGGTTGCGCATCTTCCGGAATATCGTCTTTACCGCAAATTAAATCAAATGTCTTGTTTACATATCGCACCGGCACAAAAGCAATAGCTATAAGAGTCTTTACGAACATTTGAAAAACGATGTCTCCGTCGTACCGATCTTGAAGCTTTAATTTTTGTATTTGCTTTCGAACGCACTGTCGAAAATGAAAATAGCATCCTTTATTCCTTGCTTTTGGAAACAATAGTGAACTGGCTTTGATTGCCGCTATTTCAAAATCTGTAATTATTAGTGTAACTTTCGGGAATTCTAAGAATTCTCTTATTTTTTCAAACAATTTCATATAAATATGTTCGCTTTTTCTTGTAAGAAGAACATACACCAGAGGATAAAACTTTTTTTCTACAATGCCATGGATGCTATATAATTGATAAAAAAGACTGGGCACGATTTGAAAAGTACCATCCATTTGCCATATCGTACAGTTCGATAGCAGTTCAAGGTTTTTTCGGGTACCAAACATTACAACTCGCTCTTCATCTTTCGAATCATATAAGATAAATTGTTCTCCTCTATCCGTTATTTGGTACTGCGGAGGAAATGTCAACTCTTGAAGACAAAGGGGAACTGAATAACCAGCATTTTCCTTTTCGCGATTATGTCGAATCGAGCGACTAAGGCTACTTACAGATGGTAAATGCATACTAGCTGCATCACTCAACGACGTCACTGCGCCAGATATGATCGCTCTCGGAGAATCTTTTCCTGTCGTCGCATCCATCTTTATGCGGTTTACACATTGTAGAGCTTCAAGTTTAGAAGGGTCCCCTTCATGGTTGTGATTTTCTTTTAAGGACAAAACATTATCCTTGTTGCAAACTGCACGGGCTTTGCAGTGTTTCAGTTTCCAAAATTCGCACTTCCAATAAACTGCATTTGCTGAAGTTTTATCTTTTGTATAAAAAAAACCATTACAAAAGAGTTTTTTCTTATTTTTTTGACTTGAGACGTATTCAAAATCCATTTTTTCTGTCACAATATATATATATATATATATATATATATATATATATATATATATATATATATATATATATATATATATATATATATATATATATTGGTTTGTCAATTGTCATAGAAATATATTTTTAATAATGTAGCATGATGGAAATAACATAGGTAAGATTGAAACTTAACGAATCGAGCGACTAAGGCTACTTACAGATGGTAAATGCATACTAGCTGCATCACTCAACGACGTCACTGCGCCAGATATGATCGCTCTCGGAGAATCTTTTCCTGTCGTCGCATCCATCTTTATGCGGTTTACACATTGTAGAGCTTCAAGTTTAGAAGGGTCCCCTTCATGGTTGTGATTTTCTTTTAAGGACAAAACATTATCCTTGTTGCAAACTGCACGGGCTTTGCAGTGTTTCAGTTTCCAAAATTCGCACTTCCAATAAACTGCATTTGCTGAAGTTTTATCTTTTGTATAAAAAAAACCATTACAAAAGAGTTTTTTCTTATTTTTTTGACTTGAGACGTATTCAAAATCCATTTTTTCTGTCACAATATATATATATATATATATATATATATATATATATATATATTTTGGTTTGTCAATTGTCATAGAAATATATTTTTAATAATGTAGCATGATGGAAATAACATAGGTAAGATTGAAACTTAACGAATCGAGCGACTAAGGCTACTTACAGATGGTAAATGCATACTAGCTGCATCACTCAACGACGTCACTGCGCCAGATATGATCGCTCTCGGAGAATCTTTTCCTGTCGTCGCATCCATCTTTATGCGGTTTACACATTGTAGAGCTTCAAGTTTAGAAGGGTCCCCTTCATGGTTGTGATTTTCTTTTAAGGACAAAACATTATCCTTGTTGCAAACTGCACGGGCTTTGCAGTGTTTCAGTTTCCAAAATTCGCACTTCCAATAAACTGCATTTGCTGAAGTTTTATCTTTTGTATAAAAAAAACCATTACAAAAGAGTTTTTTCTTATTTTTTTGACTTGAGACGTATTCAAAATCCATTTTTTCTGTCACAATATATATATATATATATATATATATATATATATATATATATATATATATATATATATATATATATATATATATATATATATATATATATATATATATATATATATATATTTTGGTTTGTCAATTGTCATAGAAATATATTTTTAATAATGTAGCATGATGGAAATAACATAGGTAAGATTGAAACTTAACGAATGTGTTAATCAAGTAGTAGAATTTTTCCTTTGATTATTAAGTTGCGTACCGTGGTGAACGCGGATACAGAAGTTTAAAGATGGAAATAAAGAGACAAAAACTGCTACAAGAGGTGCTAGATTAATAATTTCGATATCTTGTAATTTAGATATTTTGTTGGTCGATATTTTGCAGTTTCGAAATTTTGTTAGTCGATATATTGTATTTTCGATATTTTGTTAGATGATATCTTATATTTTCGATAATTTGTTAATCGATATTTTGTAGTTTCGATATTTTTTCTTTTCGATATTTTGTTTTTCGATCAAAAGTGTTCGATATTTTATATTCGATATATTGTGATTCGATCACTTTTCCGCCACCCGTCATAGTACACGGTAAACATTTCATAACACATAAAACGGCGAAAAGTGTTCAGAAAAATGACAGTACTGTGTAGTGTGTAGTGAATGTAATGTATTAATCTTATAAATAGTGCCAAGAAGTACTCATAATTTATACATCTTTCTTAAATTGCATGGGTAGAACCTATTATCATAAAAAACTGTCAATGTAGCAAGATATAATAGTTTGTCACGTACATCATAAAAAATAATAATAATCATGATGATAATAATAATCATGAGAAGGGAAAGGTGGAGAAAAGGATAACAGAGTTCAAAGAATGCAAATTAATTTTTTGAAATAAAAAACGGATTAAAACATTTATTTATACAAAAAGTGGCAAGTTATTTTACGTCATAAGTCTCATCTGTTTGGATGATGAAGGAAGTCACTCATCGTCTTCCACATCCTTGTTTTCTGCCACCGATATATCCGTAGGAGGTGAATCGAAAATTTCATTTTCATCGACTTCGTCTTCGATGGTTTCCAATGTATCTGGCACATGTGCATCCACCACAATTCGAACAAATAATGGAACATTTTAAGCCAGCTTTTCGGCATACACAGGCAGCCCCGCAATTTGTTGTGCATTTGCAAGATATTATTTTCAGCAAACTTGAGGGTGCTGGAGCCATAGTAGTTCGAATTGGTTGAAGTCCATTTGTAGTCCGCTTCCAATCCCATTCTTCAGGATCATGGTAAAATCCAAGCCAAGTTTGAACCTGGTGGTAGGTTCTAAAAGAATGGTAACGTGCCGTATCTTGGGTTGGAGGTAGAAGTGAGAGGTTTAGTTTGGTGTTACTCGCCAAATTGGCGAAGCATTTTTAGCGAAGAGAGTTAATGGACGCATTGAGAGGCGCATGATTATATATAGTGTATAATTTCGTGGCTATTGTGCGTAAACTCGGCATTTACAGCGTTATAAGTCTTAAAGTATCAATTTTATAGAAAAACTTCAAATAAATTTTATCGGAAATTTTGTGTTCTACAAAATCATCAACCGTTAACTATATATTTAGCAATAACCATATTGAAAAAAGTTTGGCGCGCTATAAATATAAACTTATGCACTATACAGAAAAAAGTTTCAAATAAAAGTTGTAGAAAATGTTATTATCTACGAAAACGATTTTTTTACTATTTTACTAGGTTACTAACATTATTCCATTGTTATTTCTAAACTACTACTATTTAGTAAGCATTAATCCTACAGTTCGGACAGCTTTTTTAAGGAATTCTCTCGTGTAAAACAGCCAGCCTTCGCATTGAAATGAGACAGTGTTAAGATCTGCAGATGAGAACAACTTTGTTCTATTTCTTTCACCTAATGTAACTGCTATCACTCAACCAACGGACCAAGAATATATAAGAAACACCTAAGAGATTTTACAGACGTATCGTTTCGATTAATTTCTTGGAAACATTTGATATGATGCTATTTTGAAAGTTCTCTAATATCAAAGATGCAATTTTTGCTTTCGCTATTGCATGGATCAATGTTAAACAACTGACAATCGAGAAAACGTTTTTTACAATTATGAATAATGGAAAAGAAGTTAACGGCGAAGATGTTACTGAAGACGTGATTTGTTCTAAAGGTATTGGTAGTTTGGCAAATCAGAGCGAGGATATGAAAGAGATAGAAGAGTCCGACATTGAAGCTTAAATTCATTGTGATCGTAGAGAACAAGGTTACCAAGTACTGACAGGAGATGCAATAATGGAGGAAGGGGAAATTCTACGCGACACCTCTCAAGTAGATCAAGAAATTCTAAGTGATGGTGATGATGATTTAAACATGAAGAAAGTACTTTATGGACAAACTGCTGAAGCCATAGGCGTGTCATTAAATTTTTTTGAACAACATAAGGATCCTGATGTAATACATATTTTACACTGGCAAAATATAAAACAAATGATAAAAAATAACACGGTACGCACAGAAGAAATTTTCAGATTTTCATATAGCTTTTCTAGAACTTTTTGGTATGAAGATTACGAATCTGATGTTGGTTGTTTCCAATCAGGTCAAATGTTGTTGTTTCGAATTTCATTCGTACGCCATGCAGCCAACCCATACCTGCCTCATGAATTTAACTCAAACCGGGTTTCTCAGGAATTGCTTTTTACCTTACGAATGCAAAACGCCAATAGAAGAATAGCATGCATACACCACATAAACAGGGTTGACAATTTTGGCGTTTCTTAATTCTACAGCTTTTTTGCTTTGGCGCTTGGTGCGTAAATTTTGCTATTAGTTTTTAGCTTTGCATCGTGTTTGACTACTATTGCATAATAAGTAGCGTGCCCCAACTTCACCTAACGATAGAAAAAATGTCAGGCGAGGCATCTGTGACTCTCGTTCAGAATTGGACTGGTCTAGTGCCCTCATGTCTCTGTGATTGCGCATTAAGTCTGGTTCCGTTACGGGTAAACTAGCTAGACATATGTTTCCGAACTATCGTTCTCAGATAGTTACGTCAAGGAACTTCAACGCTTTCTTGGATTAATTACTTATTTATCTAAGTTCTTTTAAGAACTTATCAGAATTATTAGCTCCACTTAGAGTGCCGTTAGAAAAAGATGATGAATGGAGATGGGAGAATGAACAAAAAGAAGCATTCTGTAAATTAAAAGAAATATTAAAAAACCCTCCAGTACTTGGTAATTTTAACCCAAATTTACCTATTTTATTTTATTTTACTGCATATGGTGGGGCATTAATTCAGAATGGTCACCCAATAGCTTATTACTCCAAATCTTTAACTAAAACGCAGATCAATTATAGTCAAATTGAAAAAGAAGCATTGGCCATATTACTGGCTTGCAAGAAATTTCCTGTTTATATATGGGGAAACAAAAATCTGATAGTAGAATCAGATCATAAGCCGTTAGAAACCATATTCAGGAAGCCATTAACTGAAGCGCCTCCCAGACTACAGAGAATCCTATTTGAAATACTGCCATATCCCACAATTGTGTACAAAAAAGGAACCATGTTGTACATAGCTGATATACTGAGCAGAGACTGCGCAAAAAATGTTCATGATGACGAGGATGAAAACTCATTTGAGACATGTGTAATAATACCAATGAGTAAAACGAGATTGCAGCAGTTAAAACAAGAGACAAATACAGATATAGAATTGGTGGAATTAAAACAGCAAATACTTGTAGGATGGCCCGACAGAATAAGCGAAGTTCCGGCTTCTCTAAGAAAATACTGGTCTTACAGGCACGAACTAGCAACTTATGAAGATATCATATTCAAAAATGATAAAATAATGATACCTCCGAGACTACAAGAAGTTGTTCTCAAATGTTGTCACTTTAGTCACAAAGGTATCACTGGTACTCTCTGATTGGCCAGAGATTTTGCGTATTTTGGCCAAGAATGTCTGTAGACATTATTAAATTGGTGCAAAACTGCAAGATTGGTACGAAGGAACAAAAAGAGAATCCTAAAGAAAAAATTTTACTTCAAGAGTATCCAGAACGGCCATGGCAAATATTCGCTTCTGATATTTATCATTTGAAGGACAAGGAATACTTGCTAATGGCAGATAGCTATTCAGGTTATTTTGACTTCGTGCAATTATCAAGCTTAACCAGCAGGTCAATAACTCGAGCATTTAGATGTTGGTTTGCTACATTTGGAATACCTTCTTCGTACAGATGGAGGAAAACAATATGTATCTGAAGAATTTAAAGAATTTGCTAGAAGATGGAGGTTTGAACATAGAGTTTCCAGTCCACAGTTTCCCAGACCGAATGGTTTAGCAGAGCGATATGTACAAGAAGCAAGATCGATACTAGATAAATGTATAGAAGAAGGTTCAGATATCCAGTTAGCCCTTTTACATCACAGAAACACACCAAGAGACACCCTAGGTTCTCCAATGCAAAGATTAATGGGTCGAAGAACTAAAACGTTCATTCCCATTAATACAAAGTTATTATTACCTGAAACAGTTAAAAATGTTTCTGAAAAGTTGAAAAATATTAAACTAAAAGAGAAGAAATGTGCAGATAGAGCAAAAGCAAATTTACCAGAATTTTAAAATGATGAAAAAGTATTAATTAGAAAGACACGCAAGGAATGGACTCCTGCAACAGTTGTAAAGAAGGCAGAAGAACCAAGCTCGTGGATTGTACAATAGGGTGGTCCAACAAAAAAAGCAAAGTCGGAAATCTTATGTTCTCACCCCCTAGGATTATTGTATATCGAAAAAAAAAGTACCCCTATTTTTTATTTTGAAATCGGACGATGTTTAGGGGTGCCTCAAAGCCCTTAAAGGTTCCAATGTATTTTATATGGGAAAAAAAACTCTTCCATAGGTTTGGTATAGAATTTTAGAAAATCAATATTTTTCAATGGGACTAATCTGTTTCTCTTCAGAAATGTTCAGAAAATGACATCCAATAATTTATTTATCAAAATATTTTATATTAAAAAATAGTAATAAATATTTTTTAACGATTTTTCTGTTTCTTTCATTTATGGGGTTTTTTGCGGGTCTGTAAAAAATAGTTAATATAAAAAATTTAACAAATAAATTATTGGATGTCATTCTCTAAACATTTCTGAAGAGAAACACAGTAGTCCGGTTGAAAAATATTGATTTTCTAGGATTCTATGCCAAATCTACGAAAACGTGTTTTTTTTCACATATAAAATACATGGGAAACTTTAAGGGCTTTGAGGCACCCCTAAACATCGTTCGATTTCAAAATAAAAAATAGGGGTACTTCTTTTTTCGATATACAATAATCCTAGGGGGTGAGAGCATAGGATTTCCGACTTTGCTTTTTTGTTGGACCACCCTATTGTACAAACACCAGATCGTACACAATATCGAAGAAATTCATGGTTCATCAAAAGAAATCACCCAGAGCTACAATAAATAAATCATGGCGATGATGTTAAGCAGTTGACAGTAGTGTGTCAAATCAAGAACCAAAAGCACAAGCAACGAATGATCAATTTCTTCAACAACAATATACTTATATCAAGATATGGTAGAGTAATTAAGAAACCAAACAGACTGAATTTATAACTGCAGAATTAGTTGATGTGTTGTGATTGATATATGTTATTTGTTAAATGAATGATATGTAATTTATTTATTTTATTAGTAAAAGAGAGATGTAATACAGGGATCTAGTTACAGATAGATAAACAAACATTGTACTAGTTTGACATTAGTAAATCGAACACGTTAATAAATTAATTATTTAAATAACATGTTTTATTGGGTAATTATTATTATAAATAATAACATAAAACATGACATTATTTAATGTCAATTCTACTGCTATTGAGAGACATAGTACCAACGACAGTAATACTGCCAGGTGCTTTTTCAAAGCGCTTGCGACTTCTGCAGAAATTACAGAAATTAAGACAGAGATAATTTATTAATAGATTTGATATTATGCAAACAGTTGCATGTTGATATGAAATAAATGTTGAAAAGCTCAAGACCATTCAACCAAGGAAACTGCAGAAAATGTTTATGGTACTCTAACTAACCTTCGAGGCATAAAATGCCGATCCATCAAAAAGATACAGATGAACAGTTAGCGAAGAAGCGAGAAAAAAGATTTCAAGCTATTTAGAAGAAATAAATAAAGCTGATTAGTTAATTTAGAACAGGTCATCCATGCAAATCTTCCAGATAAGAAACTAATGAGAAAATTCTCAACTTATGTTTGGCATCTTCGAATCCACTTATAGCCAATTTTGAAGCATAGTCGAAAACAAAACTGAAATCTTCAAATCTTTGGAAATATCCAAACGTAGGAAACATTAATGAAAAAGAAGATTTAGATGAAAATTTCTCTGATGAAGAATGCTTTTCAAAATAATAATAAGAAGAAACAGTTTTGCATTCAAAAAGTTTTTTTTTAGGGGCAAAGAGAAAAATTTATTTTTCCCTTTGCCGAAAAACGCTGATAAAGTGTCGCAACTAGTAAGAGTACGTAATAAAGAATTTAGTCTTCCAAAAAAAAGCTTACTAATCAGTTTTCAAAAATTAAAGAGCACATTCTTTTTTTACGTTGCCAGAAGTAGATGAAGAAACTAACAGTGCTTTACACAAGAAACACAAGTAAATAATAATACAATATTCTTTATTTAAATCTGACGATAACTAAAGTTTCAGACTTAAACGGAATCTGGTTAAATTATGGAATTCCATTCCATCAATTTGACTTTTAACTAAATAATAATTGCAACAATCTTAAAATTGTAACTACTATATTAATCCATCTTAAACAAACTTGTAGTAGAGATTAAACATTTTGAATTTTATTCATATTTAGTTTCGGTGGCCATTTTGTGACAAGCATTTTGCATCTGGGTCAGTTTTTAGCTTAACAGCACAATTTGCTACTTTAAAAACCCCCTGGTACGATTTTTCATACGAAATTTCAAATATTAAGCTTTGACACCGGCGGCCATTTTATAGCCACCATTTTGCACTTTGGACCAATTTGGACCACGGATTCGTAATCTACGACCCTAAAAACCTATAAGTAGCCAACTTTATTCAATTATAATAAAAAATATTTAATTATTAATTAGCCCCTTATGGAAAAAATAAAAATTTGTTAACAACAATTAAACAGGGCATTAGCGGACAAATCTAACATTTAGACTTTGAAATATAGTCGATTTCCTAGGTAACTTAATATTCATTTAATCACGCATGTAGAACATGATCTGAAATCTAAAATGTAATTAATGCGAATAAGATGTGGCAAAAGCTTTTATTTTACTATACATACATCTATTTTATTCTTAATAATTAAAAATCATAACTGTTATCTTTTATTAATAGTAAAAACACCTTACATTTTATTCACATGACCCATTATTTTGTAATCAATCTTTGAAACAAATTGCGTGTAGCTTCAATTTTATTTCATAATTACCCATTTACCAATTTTCATAAATTATCAGGTATTTTTTTCAAATAAAAACATTTCAATCTTCACTTTATTATTTAAAAAGTTAATTACAGCGAAAAATCTACGTAGCTAATTATAACTAATTATTGTAGAATTCTTACAAAAAGCCTACATCACCCTATTTTATGAGAGATATTGTTCAAGAAATAAAATATGTACCTAATATCACCAAAAAATCAACGAAAATATAAAATGTATAATTAGAAATTTTAAAAATTCCCTATCTGCAACTACAAATACTATAGCGTGGGTTTTGTTTTTATAATAAATAGCTATACAAACTACCAAATTAATATAATAATAAATTAAACATTTTCATGAAGAAACGGAAACTTAGGAAATAATTTTAAAGAAAATACAAGTTTGTTACAAAAATCAATATTAAATGTGTGCAAATGTACAAATATGCAGGAAACGAATTTGCGTGGGAACCAGTCCCCCTACATACGTTAACCACTCTTATGGTATAAAAATGTGTAAAGTTATAGAAAAATCAATAATCCAAACACTTGACTTTCAAGCCCCAATCCAGATCGCTGGGACTCGTATAATACGTGTAATTTGCATCGCGCGTAAGGTCAGTTTGATGTCTACAGTATATATACAACACCGATCGTTGGCCCCCTATATTTATTTCCCTTGAACTAAACGTGTGTATTTTGAGATATATGACGGTCTTTACCCGCCATTTCGAAAATCGAGATTCCGCATCTCCTGATGATGCTTAATCAAGAAAACACTATTATACACATAAAATTTACGAAGCCCAGAACCGGGCTGCGTAAGTTGGTGCCGGGCTTCGTATAGATAGGAGAACACTCTGTTTTAGGCTTGGTAATGCCGCCTAATGTGTATATATATATATATATATATATATATATATATATATATATATATATATATATATATATATATATATAGCTTCCTGTAGCTCAGTTGGTAGAGATACCACCTAGACAAATGTAAAATCATTATTCAACTTAACAAAAATTAATTTCAACTAAAATATATATATATATATATATATATATATATATATATATATATATATATATATATCTATAAAGGCCTACCATGCGTCCCGTCCAAAAGCGTAGCGCCCAGCGTCCGGCGTATATAAGTGTATATAAATGATGGTATCAGTCAGCGTCTTTTGCAAGCTATAGGTTTATTCAGCGTCTGTTTATTTTATGCAAGCTCTAGGTTTATACAGCGTCCATTTATTTTTTCAGTATTGGCCAGCCTGCTTGAATTCCTTTGCCTGTCTGCGGTGTCGAGTTACTCTCTGCATTTCTGAGTAAAGATTGCGTCATTTAAACTGGCAAAAATAATTCTATTTTATTAACGCTATGTAATAAATACTTTTACTTTCGTTTCTGTATGTGTATGAATTTTATTTAAAAGGCTTTCAGATTTAAAATACTATATGCATAAAAACAGCATAAAACTCGAAATATTATTTGATTTGTATGCAATTTTCTACAAAGGGGTTTTTCAGGTCGCTGATTTTAAATTCGATGTCAACGTTTGCAAATTTTAAAGGACGGATGAAATATGGCGGCCATAATAATTAAAATTTGATTTATTTGCATAAAACTTAACATCTGGGAGTAATTCGAAATAGCGTATATGTTATAGCTCTCTGCGTTGTCAAAGTACTATGTGTGTTTCTCAGTAAGGATTGCGTCATTTAAAGTGACAAAAATAATTATGTTTTATTAAAGCTACTTAATAAATCTTTTACTTCGATTCATTTGTGTCTGAATTTTATTTAATTCAGTTGAATTTAGTTGATTTTAATATGTATTTTCTATATGAAAACTATTTAAATTGTGTAGGTTAATTTATTATTATAGGTTAAATGCATATCCCTGTTAAATATTAAAAATGGTACATCAACAAACATTAATAAAACGGGTTTTACCCATTCTTGTTATTATTTTGTTTATTAAACAAAGTCGAGCCGATATACATATGTAATAAAGTTGTTTAATCTCTTATTAAAGAACGTGTATTTATCATAAAAAATTGTGATGATACTTATTGCTGCTAATACCAACCTACTAATACCTAGTTCCATATTTTAAAGAGCCGAGCGGTTTAATGTGTTAATTAGAATATTCCCGTTTTGTGGTTTAAATCGTTATATCTCCAAACATATTTGAGCTAGAAACCTGATTCTTTTTTTAAATTAAACCTTAAAAATGAGCGCATGCAACAATATTATCAAATATTGCCTAAAGACAAATTTGACAAAAAGAGTTTGGGTAATCATAGGTATTTAAAGTGACAAAAATAATTACACGGAATTCAAAGCTTTAATCATTCAGTATATTTAATCCATTACTGATTCTGATTTAGGCAAAGCTTACATTAAGTACCTATTTATGTAAATGGTTTTTATAAATTTAAACCATTATTAGTTTCAGAAAAAAACAGCTGTGCATTCATAATACGTAGTATTAAGATCATGCTAATATAACAGGGGATTCACCTATTTTTGGTATTAAACACTAGGGTGGAGCGAAAAAAAAATTTTTGATATCAGGTTCGCCTGAGTCTGGAAAATATGTAGCAGTTTCAAATAAACATTTTGAAAGAAAAAACAATTTTTTGACGCTTTTCTCCTCCGCCCCCCCCTCATTTTATTTTATTTTTCACATTTTGCCCTTGTGGCGGTGGAAAATGAAGTTTAACAAAAAATTATCTTTTACAAAAAAAGTTTCTTTTAGCTAAATAAGTAATTTTTGACGCCAGGCATTAAAAATATTTATTTTTTTTTATTTTATTTTTAGCGCGAATTAAGAAAACGCGTATGAATTAAATAATAAAAACATATTTATTTGTAATTTAATTCTACACGGATTTAATACATTAGTCGGGCCGGCGGTAGACGAGTGGTGTCAGTGCATCACTCGTGTTCCAAGGGTCGTGGGTTCGAATCTCACTTGGGGCGGCGGGATTTTTCTAATTGGAAAATTCCGCCACCTCAACTATGGGTGTGTGTCTTCGTGTTGCATGTTAGATGGGGGACAGATGACCTTAGCAGTTGGTTCCCCCGTAGTGTAGGCGTGAAATAAAAAAAAATACATTAGTCTAGCAATGTTAAAACTTAAAACTAATATAATAACTGAAACGATTTGGTTTTTTACATGTATATATAACATTGGTTATCGAAGAGTTTTAGTGAACAAACAAAATAGTTAAGACATAAAATATTAGTTTCTGCTTTGAATGCATATCGTCTGACCCCATAGCCTATGGGTGTATGCGGTATGTTAACTCGCGTAAGAATTAGGGTGTCTGTAAATTAGGGCAGCATTAACCAACACATACGACTCCACCTCTTTAGATGAAACACGTGCTTTGCATATTCGTTTACATTACAACGCTTTGTCGGCTTTGTTTTTTGTTTTAATATGTATTGATTGTGTAATGTGTTTGTGTATTGTGTAATCTTCAATATGTCCAGAAAAACAAGGAATGCCGTCGAGTGTCCGATTTTCGGTTCACCAACTTATTTATCTCCAACTGTATTACCGACGTTCTTTGATGTAATAAGATATTTTCTATTGGTCCGGCATGAGCTAGAACAAAAACATGTTAACCGAAATGCCCTTGTATCTGAGGCAGTGGAAACTGTTGCTCAAAAAGTTGAAGAAATTTGGCAAAATGCTTCAATACCTGTGCTAAGTCACCAAAGAATTGTGAATTTAATTACAAACTATCAGAAAAAACGCAAAGATTTGTTGAAGCCCTACTTGCAGCGAAAAGACGTTCCTTCCCATAAATTAAAATTAGTAACTTTCAAAGCTGACAGTCAAAAACTATTTGACTTTGCAGCTTGTAAATGCCGTATTCATCATGAATGCTCTTGCACAAAGGAAAAAAAGGTAAGCCAAATCAATAATATTCATACAAAATAAAAATATGTTTTTCTTTATCCAAATTTTGTTAAAAAGACATAATATTTTAGGTTCCCTTGATAGAGCATCCATTCCTTGAAGATCAGAGAGCGTCTAGAAAAATGATGATTGGTTCTGTGGATTATAAAGCAGTTCGCCAACAGAAGAAGACGGGAATCAGGAAACAAGCAGATAAAGAAAGTTGAAGACGTGCATTAGAGGTTCACAACTCAAGTACGTCTTTGTGCTACACAAAAATAGTAAAACACGACTCCGACACGGATTCTGAACAAAATTTTGAAGCTGGCGAGGACGTTGCCATACTATCTTCTGATCAGTCTATTTTAAACAAACCGAGTACATCGGGAACAAGTAATCGTAATAAGAATTTTAAACCTGTTTCTTCTCTGGCACAAACACTAGATCGTTATGGCGTTTCCGATAGAACGGGCGCTGCCATAGCATCGGCAGTACTTGCAGACTATGGGATAATAAGTGCTACATCCACTCAGAATGTTATTGATCGTCATAAAGTAAGAAGAGCAAGACAAAAGAAAAGAACTGAGTTACAGTCAATTTCTAAGAAGATAGTTTTACGTGGAATTTATTTCGATGGCCGCAAAGATAAGACACTCACTTTCACCGAAAATAGAAAAAGGACAATAGTTGAAGAACACATTGTTTTAGTAGAAGAGCCGGGATTCAAATACATCGGTCACGTATCCCCCACTTCTGGAGCTGCTTCAAGTATATTAGATGCTATGATATTTTTTTTCGAAAAGCACTCAAATACATTGGACGATTTGCACGTTATCGGATGTGACGGAACCAACACTAATGTCGGAAGTAAGAACGGAATTATTACTAAACTAGAAAGAAAATAAAGCGGCCTCTGCAATGGTTTATATGCCAGTTGCATGCAAATGAACTGCCGTTTCGACATCTGTTTCTACATCTTGATGGAGAAACAAGCGGTCCCAGGGCGTTTCATGGTCCTATTGGAAGGCTTTTGACCAATTGCGAAAAACTCCCCATCGTAGAATTTTCTAAAATAGAAGTCCTATTACCTAATATGTCGGATGTAGAATTGAGCACAGATCAAAAGTATTTCTATGATATGTGCGTCTCAATAATAAGTGGAAATTGCTCCGATATGCTGTCAAAACGTGATCCCGGAAAACTAGTGCACTCTCAGATCAGAATTTAGTGACACTGGCAAGTTTTGTGTTAAAAGTCTACGCGCCCATGTGGTTTTCAATCAAATCAAAACCTTCCTGCATTCACGGCGCAAAACACGTATTTAAAACAATTAAACTTTGCGAGTACTTGCCGAATAATTTTAAAGAAATTGTTCATTAAGTAATTAATAGAAACGGGTTTTTCGGTCATCCCGAAAATATATTACTTGCTATGTTGTTTGACGAACAAAAACATATAAGACAGCTAGCCTATCTTAGAATATTGAAAGCTAGAGCCAGGAAAGATCTTAAACATGAAATCCGATTTTTTACCAATCCAACTTTTAATTTTGACGCTGAAAACTATTACGAATTAGTTGATTGGCAGAATACAATTTACAATGAACCGCCGATAACTATGGAACTGACGAATGACGCCTTAAAAGAAGTTGTAGAAAATCCAGAAGTTTCATCGTTATTGTATGTCGAGAATTACCCCTGTCATACGCAGGCAGTAGAACGAGCAGTAAAGATGGTTAACTGAAGCATCCATTACGGTTTGCGGTTACAAAAAAAGAGACGGGGTAATAAGAAGTAAAATAAATTCTAGAGCAATAATGCCGCAGTTTGAATCCAAGAAAGATTTTCAAGTTAAATAATGTTTTATTTTAGTAGGTATTGGGGCACCTGGGCCAGACAGAAATTGACATGCCATGTGGCATGCCAATGGCATGGCTCCTCCCCCTGCTTCTGATTGGCTACCCCCACTCCTGTAGCTCCTCCCCTTGCTTCTGATTGGTCGCCGCCATCTTGGATTTCCCCGCCTACTTCTCTCTGATTGGTTAACCCCCACCCCTGTAGCTCCTCCACTTGCTTCTGATTGGTTGAAGGCAGCCATTTTGGAACGTCTGGCTCCATTCTACCACGCCCTGGCGCCAGGCTACCACGCCCGCCGCCATTACGGGTATCTGTATTACCGGCAAACTGAGTGCTACCAATAGAGGGCGTAATGCTACAATTAGTGTGTATTGCTAAGAGAGGGCGTCATGAAGGGATCTGTATTATCGATGCGTTGTGTACTACTACTAGGTGGCGTGTCATGAAGAAGAAGAAGAAATCTGTATTACTACAGAGAGGCAACCATTTTATATCACAGCATCTTGCGTGCGCGCGCGCTAAATTTGAAATTTTGAATTTGTCATTTTTGCATATGTCATTTTTGCATCTGTCAATTTTACTGCTGTCATTTATACATATGTCATTTTTGCAGCTGTCGTTTATGCGTCTGTCAATTTAATCTGTCATTTTTGCATCTGTCATTTAAATCTGTCATTTTAAATCTGTCATTTTAAATCTGTCATTCTTAAAGCAACCATCTTACCAGATTTGAATTTTAGCGCTAACTCTGGGATTGGATCCTTTCACTAAGCTGAAACGTTTTCACCACTACCTTTTCTAGAAGAAATAATAAAGCCATATAGGAATTAAAAAAAAATATGTTTATTAATATAGTGTTAAGGCTACATTTAATTTATAATAAAAGAAAAATGTTGATAGAATGCTGGTGCTTGAGGACTTCAGGACTGACCTCTGTTTTCTATTTGTGGTTCAGGGGCTGTAACAACAACGACAACAATAGAACATTAAAAAGGGGTTTATTGTATAAACTTGATGTTTACTCGTACCTTATTTAATTCCACAAACAGGCAATCATCATAACAGTTTGTTTTCCCCAAGTACATCAAACCTAGAGAAATCGTTTTAGCTTCAATCTGCTGGTTAAGCTCGGTAACCCTTTGATCTGTTAACTTGTCGTTGATTCGCTTTGGTAGAAATGTAACATGCTTTTCGGTAACAACAATCACACTTTGACGTTTATCACGGCAAACGACTCTTTTGAATTGTAGTATCTCCGCAATTTCTTTTATTTTGTAATCACATAACTTCTTGATTGGCTTCTGGCTAACGGGAGATTTGTTCAATTGTTGTATTAGCAAATCCATTTTTCTATGTAACAATAAACAAAAACTTAGCACTCACAAGAATAATAAATGATTATTTTAACATACCTAGTTCAAGCAAACAATAACAATATTACTATCACCGTAACCGATGTCAAGAACAAACTAAAACGGCAGGGGGGTTTGACTGAGCTATTATAAACTTCGAACCTGCGCGAATGAACACGATTTTAGATAAAATCTTAATTTATTACCCTTCGGAACAAAAAGGGTATTGTTAAAAAAAGGGATCGTCACCTGCACTGTCAAGTAACACGAGTAGATAAAAATCTAAATTTATTACCGTCGGAGCAAAAGGATATCATTAAAAAAAAAAGGTAGACACCTGCACTGTCAAGTAACACGAGTAGATAAAAATCTTAATTTATTACCCTTCGGAACAAAAAAGGGTATTGTTAAATTTCCCCAAGTAAATAAAGTTTTACCATCGGAAAAAAAGGGTGTCGTTTTTATAATTTACTACAACATTAAAAATTTTAAATTCAACTTTTAGATGTAACTATTGATAACCATTTAATTTATTACACACACAGACCCGAGTAAAGAAACTCGTTAACGAACAAAAGAACACCTGTGCTGTCAATGTAGGTAACACTTATCTATGTGACCGATCTTCTAAATAAAGGGTTGACAGTGTTAGAGCATTAAAAGTATTTCTTGTCATACTTTAGACATTTTTTTTATTAAAAATATACCTATTTAAAGAAATGGTTTTTTCGATTTATCATAATCACATTTAACAGAAAAGTTTCAATGGATTATAATATTGATATACTGTAATAACAAAATAATCAAACATTTCATCACTCTTTGTATTATTAAGTACCTGTAAATCTCGCACGTTAACGGGTCTGATTTCTAAAGCTATTTCCAGGTAAAAAGCCCTTTCTGTCTCTTAGAGCATTTAAAAAGAACACACTTTAAATTTCAATCTGTCTATAGCCTAATAAAAAATAATATAATATTACCATTGCATTCTCTGTTCGCACAATACGTTGAAATTTACTTTTACTAGTATATAACATTCGAAAAAAAATGAAATGAATTGTATTGAGCAAACATGAATCACTAGGAAAACGTTTAAAAAATCCCTTTTCAACCTTTGCAATGTAAAAGCATGCCTTCAAATCAATAAATAATCTTTCTTTTAAATTGTAGTTCTCTGTATATTAATAAAACTACATATTTAATTCTTTACACTTGCGTTATTTTTTAATTCTCAAAAATATGATTCGTTAGCGAACGACATTTAATTGACCTATAAGAGAATTAAATTATAAAATAAAATTAAATAATAAAATTCCGGAACGAATAAAAAATTCAATTCTTCGAAGAATTATTCATTGCGAACGAATCAAGTTTTTTTTTCGTTCCCCCTACCCTGCAGTTTTATTTATAATTTATGAAATCAACCAATTTCATACAATATGGATCGACAGAAAAATTTTAGTGCTAATATAATGATAAAGAAACAAATCCTTCCACCTGTCTAGAGTGTGCAAATAAATTTAAAGGAAATCTATTAACTTCTTCATGCAAACAAATAATTCGAAAACAAGACTATCAATTAATAAATTATCAAGCAAAATTCGACAGCGCCATACAAATTTGCAATTCTGTGTGTATTAATAAAAACTGCATCTTAGCATATTATTATAATAAACCTACGTTGTTATTTAAATAGCGAAAAATTTGTGAACGAAAACTATTTTAACGCTCAAAGTATGATAGGGTCGGGAACGCTAATTTAAACTACTAGAGAATTAAAACATAAAGTTTATGAACGAATGAAAAATTAAATTCTTTTAAGCGAGCGAATCAAATTTTTCGTTCTTCCTACCCTGCTTTTCGACTACATTTATAGAATCAATATTTGTATTAAATTCTTTTTCATTTGTTTGTACAGGTTGCTTAAAATTGGTCATACCCCCAACTGATTGCAACGTTCATTTATGAGTTGAAAAAAGGTACACTCTAGTATATTGTCCTATTGACAGGGTGACATCGTAACATTTTTAAATTTATTGAAGAATACCTCACACGCACACACACACACACACACACACACACACACACACACACACTTAAAAGGGAATCATATCGAATTTTGACAACAACACGTCTAAGGTCTAATAAAAATAATATAATATTACTACTGCATTATCTGATCGATAGACGTGCGAAAGCCCAATAGGTAGAAATTTATTGCCTATCTGCCGAACCCTTATTTTATGCCGATTGTTCAAAAGTTGAAACGAGCGCTCTAGTCTATTGTACAATTGCTGACTAGGGTCATAAAACATAACATCGGCAATACAAACATCATTTTGTTCATTGTATGCATTTCGGGGAAATCTTTTGACAGAAGAAGAATTTATCCACCCTCGTTAATAACGCAAGGTTTGCTATATAGTTTATAATCGTTATAATGGTTAAAATTCTTTCTTTCTTCGGACAGATGGGACTAGCAGATAAGACCACAATAAAACCGATGTGTCAGTTTTACATTATTACGCATTTGTAAACTATGCTATATATTTTTGTTTCGCTATAGAAATGTAAATCGAAAACGCATAAACTATGATACGTTTAATTATTTTTTGCAATAGCTTAGTGGTTACAGGTCACAGCCAATCCGAACTAAACAAAACTATCTTAAAACACCCTGTTTTAGGGGTGGGACTACATATTTCGTTTTTAGATAAATACCAATGTTACTACCTGTTGACGAGCAGTAAATAAAAAATCTTTGTTGAACGACAATATAAATATTTTAAAAATGGGTAAGCTGTTTTTCTTCTTTGATTACAAGCACTTAGTTATATATTTAAAATCGTAAATTTTACAGCAAATGTATCAGCTCACGTTCGTGCTTGGGCCCGAAGCGAATTACAGAGGTTGTACAGCAACACCAGACACAGGGGCGTCGTAAGTAGACTTTTTTTTATCTATAAACAACATACTAAAAACAGTGTTAATATTTTCAGTTCTTAATGCATTGTATAGCTTATGGAGAGCCTCTTCCACCATACCCGACGGCTGTAGCAGTTGAGGTGGCCTCGGGTCATATAGACGTCGGGGATCTCACAATAATTCCAACGCTGTATGTGCGCCTTGACCAGAGGGAGGGATGGATAGTTTATGTACGTTTAATCAATCTATATATAACGGTGTAAATATATGTAACTTTACTTTTTGTTTTTCAGGATATATATCAACTAGTCATAAATAATATTTAAAATAATAAATACATTAAAGCACTATCTGTCTTTTTAATTAGTATCCAATCTAACTCTTTTTTTTACAGTGAAAAATAGATGAAAAACCTTCTCAATAAAGCTTCTTTTCATTTCATATTTGAAACTATTTACTAGAAAGTTGGTAATTATGAAATTTGGTTGTTAATAAATTAAACTGTCAGTGCGGGAATTATATAGATCTGAAATTTGGTACGAATAATACTTTTTGAACTCACTATCTAGAAAGCAGTGTTCGACGCACTGTCTAGTCAACCGGGAACACTTGTTTCCCGGTTAAGTAAACCGGGAAACACTCAGTGGTGCCAACTGCCAACCCTTGCAAAATTTAAATACCTTTTTTACTGCAAAATTTCTGCCGAAAAACAATCTGTCACATTTGTCAATTGCAGTCATGACTTGCTTTGGTTTATTTTTTTAAATAAAAGTTGTGAAATCAGATAAAAATTTTATTTGACATTTATAACAATGACTACGTTCGTTTCAAAAAGTATTGTACAATTCTCTTGCGTGAACAATGTTCCCGCGTTCACGCATATGAAGGCCCTCGCTCTCTTCGGTCGCTCGTGCTTCAAAACTGCGTTCACGAGGGAACATTGTGTTCCCGCACTCGTATCGTAAATAACTATTATTAAACTGTCTAAATTTATACGACGACGACGACGACAGTTACTACATACTTTTTTAAAATGTTCTGTTAGCAAGAGGCGATATCGAGTGTAACCTTTATTTAATACAGAGGGAATTATTGTCACGTATATGTATCATGGTTGCATAAACTAAACTTTCCAGTGTCATAATTATTGAGCCCGGACGTTGATTAATAACTTAGAATTCCTTTATGATAATATTAAATAATAACAATAAGAGTTGGGACATGTATGATGACTGATTTTAAATTGAATGGATCCAGTGTCAAGGAGTACATGATCTTAATAGTCTGACACTTTGTTTTTTTTGACAAAATAACCCATTATTAGGGTGTATGTATTCAACGATGACTTTTTTTTTGACCAAATTTACATTGCTTTACATCCTAATACATACACATTTTTCTTTATATTATTAAATTAACTTAATAATAATATTGTATTTTTTATTAGTAAATAAATATTAAGAGTATTATAATAATAATGGAGTGTCATTGAGTTTTTTACTGACGTCGATCTTCATTTTGTCAAATCAAACAACTGAAAGTTGATAGGTGAAAATACTTCAAGAGAAATCGAATCGTTCTTGACACTGAATCCACATGTCCTAGCTCTGAACTTATATAGCCTATTATTATTATTTAGGAACTCCGTAATAACCATAGTAATATACGGATAAAATCCAGCCATTATTTTAAAGGTTTAATTTTTTTATTACAGCCAATTTGACACTTGAGTTTTTAACATTTTTTTTTATCAGGGTGGTTATAAAATTCCCTTTTTATGTGACCTGTCAGCGTGTTTGAGAATTATGGTTGAGAATTATTATATTGAGAGTCATCGTTAGGCAAGAGTAGCAAACCTGTCAGAAAGGTATTTTGTTTCTCAGCTGTTATAGATCTGCTAATCGAATTTAAAAAAAAAGGGTCGGTTATACATGTAGCTTATTTTACGTAACCAAGTGTTCTAGTGTGTTAGAATTTATAGACATGACAGTTTTTCCCTCATAAACCTAGAACAGAATGACTCTTAATAAATATAAACTGTTGACCCTGGGCATAGGAATAAAACGTATCTATGTTGAGATCTACATTTTTAAACATCAATAAATTAATCGGCAGGTGTTCTCGTGGGAACTTGATTTTACCCAACTCTCAGGTGATAACCCTAGGGGATATTGCGCAAGATCTTGTAGTTTGGTAACGCATTCACCAAGGGGGGAGGCTTGTTCACTGTTTGGGTATAAAAACCCAAACTCATAGCAATACCTGCTATATATGCTCGACTACAGTTCAAGAGCTTCATTACGTTTAGTGATTGTAAAATAAAAACTCTGTGTGTATGTGTTTGTGTTAGTACCTGCCTAAATCATCAACTTTAGTCAACCATAAGGTAGGATTTTTCTCTTATTTTTGTAATATGAAAAACTTAACATTAACTTATATCTAATCTTAAGTATTATTTTGTACAACTATTGGCAGGTAAGTGATAGTACCCTACGGTAGAGTGTCGTACGAACTTGGGATGATATAGCGCTTATCGTCGTGATGGCTTAGTGCGATTTTAATCTGAGAGATGTTTGAAACCTGCTGTTTATTGGATCTGAACAGTTTCTGTTGCACAGATGTTTCCCTGCCTTCATTTAATCAGTTAGCATAGTCGTCGAATGTGATAGTGTTTTTAACACCCTTTGCCTTCTTAACTGTTCGCTTATTTGCCAGAACCTGCTGAATCTCCATTTCACTTTTTACCTGTCTGAGCCATAGGAAAATCGTGTACCTGTTTTACCTCGTACCACTTTAGGAATTCTTTACGAGCTTTTGGTTTCACGGTATCATTGCTGTAGAACTTGATATGCGGAAGAGGACCGGTGTAGTTAGCGTTAGAATGATCCACATGAAGCAGTTTTGATCGGAATTTTGAATGTTTTCTGCTTGGGTAGATCGATATATGAAGAGCCATGCTACTGGGTAAACTTGTTGATGTTTACTTGGAGATTGATTATTGTTTTTAGCGTCCAACCGCTTGCTTTTTGCTGTAAAAAGTATACGCGCGCGTTAGTTTATTATAGATGTAACAAATGATACTTTTGTTATTATATTCGAAAAATTTTTCTTGGCATTCCTCTAACGGAGTTACGAACCATTGGGGTATATAGTTATCCTGATAAATGGCCTCATTTCTCGTATTCATGTACTTTATTTCCTCTATGATCACATCTCTCTCTCTCTCTTCTTGACCTCCTGTTTGAAATTGCGCGTGTTTATGCTTTATTATGTACGTCTGTGCGTGTATCTGTTTGAAATTGCGCGTGTTTATGCTTTATTATGTACGTCTGTACGTGTATCTGTTTGAAATTGCGCGTGTTTATGCTTTATTATGTACGTCTGTACGTGTATCTGTTTGAAATTGCGCGTGTTTATGCTTTATTATGTACGTCTGTACGTGTATCTGTTTGAAATTGGGCGTGTTCATGCTTTATTATGTACGTCTGTGCGTGTATCTGTTTGAAATTGCGCGTGTTTATGCTTTATTATGTACGTCTGTACGTGTATCTGTTTGAAATTGCTCGTGTTTATGCTTTATTATGTACGTCCGTGCGTGTATCTGTTTGAAATTGCGCGTGTTTATGCTTTATTATGTACGTCTATGCGTGTATCTGTTTGAAATTGCGCGTGTTCATGCTTTATTATGTACGTCTGTGCGTGTATCTGTTTGAAATTGCGTGTGTTTATGCTTTATTATGTACGTCCGTGCGTGTATCTGTTTGAAATTGCGCGTGTATGTACATGTAAATAGACTATATAAACAGGAACTTGGTCCTGATCATTCATTAGACGTTATGGAACGACGCTTGTGTGATGTATGCGGTCTGAACATTCGACGCTCCGGGTATGCAAGCCATATGAATATACACCGCGGACACAAAGTCCCAAGTACTAAATGTTTCAAATCTTTTTCACGTAATAGTAGTTATAAAAGGCACTTGAAAACAATCCATTGTACCACCATAGGTGCGAATAATAATAATGATAATAAGACGAAGCCTAGAAATGATGTAATAATTAAAGACGAGGGTCTGAAACGTATGCATACCAATGAACCCCATGACACAAATAAAGAAATAAGGCTCGATGATGATGATGATGATGAAATAATAAACGCTCGTAATGCTATACGAAATAAATTAGCCTACTTTCACAGTGATAAAACTGAACCTCGACCGGGGACCGTTTATCTCTCACCGAAACTTGAACAGGCATCTTCAGTTACATCTGTTGAAGATGATGATGATGATGATGATGATGATGCTGAGGAAGAAGAAGAAGAATGCGATTCCGACTTAAGGATTTATCAGGAATTCTCTAACTATTATAGAGCATTATTAGCTAGCGGAGAAAACAAAAACGTAGATAAAACCTGGGTACGGTCTATATAATGACATCGATAAGTGGCGGTTTGCTTGTTCACGAGTACAGTTTCAAGGAAAAGATATTTTAATTAAAAACAAACTTTTCAATGGAACACCCGGTCTGTTTACTTTACTAACGCTTAAACGAATAAGCCCTCCTAGTCCAACAGAGGAAGATATCGACAACTATATGAAAATAATCTCACTTACTAATGCTCATAAGAAAGACTATAGACGCAACGGTCGACTAATAAGCGTTAAACATTGGAAATACGAAAATGTAATCAGACCAAATTTATACAGAATAATAGACTTTGAGGTTAGACTTCCCAAAAAGTTAAACAAGATGATGAAACCGGATTGGATACGTCAGAGTACGCCTGATCAACTAGAGGATCGACTACAATTGTTGTACGCCGCAAAGAAGGCTCATAGCAACAGTCTCGAAAACGACAACGAAATAATTTCAGTCATCACAGAGCTTAAAGCGAGAAAAATCATAGAATAAGTAAATATTTAATTTGTA
>OV816027.1:149263219-149288219 GCA_929113105.1 Agrypnus murinus
GGTGGTACAGATGCTGGGGTGGAAGTATAGTGCATTTAATGACGCCTTCAACGTTTTCTATACCTCCTTTACCCTGAATGAGTTGCCTGCACTCGTCTCCAACGTAAACTTTAGGGTGTCCAACGGGAAACTTTCCATATTTACACACCCATGGATACAGACTACATACATCTACGTATCGGATCTTCTCACCCTGCTTTACCCGGTACTTTAGCCTGGTAGCGCCCGTTCTACCGCCGAAGAAAGCATCACGAGGATTGAGAGGTGTATTAACTAGCATAGGCTGATTATCTAACTGCAGCTTCCTTTCAGGTGTTAACTGCTTCCGGAACGCGCATTCCCACTGCTCTATAACCTCGTATCCAAGCGCTTTGAGTCTATTCGTGCATGCCAGAGTCTTCTCGTAACGCAAGGCCATGGTATCGGCGGGATCATCATGAAGCGACTCGTCACGTCTGGTTACAAAGCAGCTAGGGCAACCGTGAAAGTAGCAGCCGTGAAACTGGAACACCTGCTTTTCGTATAGGCCGTCAACTTTTAAACCGGCTACAACGGCTTCCTTCTGTCTTCCGGCGTGTTGAATCACAACACCTCTCTGCTCTTCCTCACCTATCAACCACTGGAGAGCTATTTTGGACTGATTATCGATTCTCCTGTAACCGGCCTTGGGTATTATCCCTATGGTGTTTTGTTGCAGGAATTTGCGCCTGAACATTAGATTGCAAGCCGAAGCGATAGTGATTGCTTCGGTAAAAGGATCGACACCGCACTCTTCAACAAACAGGTTTCTAAAGTGAAGACATGCTCGCTTCAAAATATCCACGTCGGTTCTACAGTACGTCACTAGATCTCTCTGCATGTCGAACTCGATGTTTTTGTTCGCCTCGTACCAGTTGTGGAATTCTTCACGAGCCCCCGGTTTCATGGTACCGGGGCTGTAATATTCTATGCGTGGCAGAGGGCCGACGTAGTTAGCGTTTGTTTCGGTATTAAAGAGATGCGGGAAGTATCCTTTTGGTGCTGGTAACCCAAACGCTTTAGGGAGTGCAGATAGGGCCATAGGGAAGTAGTTCAGAGAATCGATAAACTTTAGATTATCTAATTGAAGTAAAAGGATTTTGCTGCCTCTCATTATGAGCTCAGGCCTCAGCGAGGTCTTTGTAATGATGTGGTTCAGGATGAATTGGGTATCAAAGGCCTGTCCGTTGTGAGCTATAGCTACGACGTTTCTAAACTTCTTGCGGACTTCTAATAAATAGGTCAGGAACGCTTCAATGCAGTCCTTCTTTATGACCCGCTCTCTGATACCACAACGTTGACAGCAATACAATTTTTGTTCATTATAGCAGCTAGGGCATACCTGGTGCAAAATACATAGATTAGGCTCATGAATACGGAGACCTTCAGAGATCTGTTTCTCCTGCCTTGTTTCCAGGTCAAAAAATACAAAAAGAGTCTCGTTCTGTTTAACAGCAGACATTTCCCCGACCGGTTTTACAAAACAAAAATGGTTTTCAGGTTTGTGAGCCTGGCAAGTTTTACAATAAATTTCTCCACAAATATGAGGCTCTTTTCTCAGCTTTAGATTTATGATCCTAAAGCAATTCTCACATTTTTTAACAATCTGACACATTTTCCCTTTATGATTCTCGTAACATTCATTACTATAGAAGTCTCTTCTGCATTCTTGACACCTGATCAATAGGGCTTGTCTAGTACATGGCGGGGAGCTACCGCAGCCTACGCAGAACTTTTCACACCGGTGATCTCTCTTGGTGTTATAGGGTACGTGGCAGCTTTCGCAAAAGTATATGCATACAAAGGCAGCGGTCAACGAGGTGATTAAATTATAATGCCCTTCGTGATACAGTAAATTGATCTTCTTCTCTGTATCAGTAGCTCCTTCGAAGATCACATCACGGCCCTTTGTTCCATACCTGTACACAGTGATCTTGTATTCATTAAGATGTCTTTGAAAGCATCTTAATTCGTTGACACCTGCTCCCTCTGATGGAATGACGAGTACACAGGCCTCTCGCATTAATTCCTCGGCCTTTATCTTTTGTACACCCTGGTTAGTCCTGGTCTTCTTGTAATCAGGGCTTTGATCAGCATGGGCCTTCCCTACGATCAAAGCCCTGGGTAGGCATAGATTGTCGGTATTCTTGATCGTTACAATACCTCTACGCCTACTGCACTCTTCGGCGAAGGTACTGTAAATGCCGCTTCGGTTACGCCCTTGCCCTGCAGGTGGCGTCACGGAGGAAACAATCATACGGAACTTATCAGTACTGAGAGCTTCAGGGTCACTCTGTAGGATGCTCTCTAGAATTCCCCAAACATCTTTGTAGGTAACCTCACTAGCCTGTCTAAAACTCATGTAGCCGGGGAGTTTATCTTTAAAACTATCGAACTCGAAAGTAATTCCTACACGGTCGGTTGGTGAAACGTTAGACATGGCATGTGTAATTATTTGCTCGATAGCTGTTTTGAAAAAGACCAATAGGTCTTGGCTATCTGAAGACTGTTTCACTTTGAATACAACTCGACGCTTTTGGGTGTTAAACTTCTTAACAGTAGATACACTTTCAGTAATAACTTCATAAAGAGCCATTTTGTTACGGGTAGTAGTAGTACAAGTACAGGGAATATAATTGAGCTTTTACGTCTAATGCTAAAACTGAGAAATTACATGCGTTACAAAGTATGTTGATACTGGAAATTTTCTGTACATAATTTTGAATAAACTAAGCTAATAAACGAAGGTATATTTTCGTAAACCCCGAACGCAATGCGGGTTATTAAATATTATAAATTAATTATTTGGTTTGTACAAAGTTAAAGAGAGCCTTTTAATCAGTATTACGTAATAAAACAATTAATAATAAATTCCTACCTTTGTTGGCTGGCTGTCTTGGTTCGTCAAACACTCACAGCTTTATTTAAAAATAGTTTATTCGAGACTAACAAATACACACACACATACACCAAAACACAATAGCCGTAAATAAGAGTTATTAACGACGATAGCTGATGTAGACAAGTGATACCCGGAAGTTCAGGATTTTGTTTTTATACGTTCTAAAAAACAATCGTAGCGCCCTCTGGTTGTCATTAAAACATCGTTTACGTATTGCATGATATTGCGCAATATTACGAAATAGATAAGAATGCGTCTGTTCAAGGCCTTGTTAATTAAGTATTTTTACTAGGTCATAAATCAGTCGGTTGTCATAAATAAGCGAGCCCTCTTATGCTTGTTTCATCTTGTTTGTCAGCATAGCATCGTCTGTCGTGTCGGTAATGATTACACTCAGATCTGAGTAAAAGATAAGCTTTCTTTCTCTGAACAGGGTTATAATTCGTTCTGTTGTCATAATGATTTTAAAATTTTAAAAGAATTTACCTGCTTTTTTTAGCATTCGATACAGCCCCCTTTTTTTTTAAAGGCGTGTGTGTTTATCATTTTAAAAACATTATTGAAGGATTAGGCTTCGCTTTAAAACAAATATCGATAGATAAATTTATTCTCTATAATATTTCTCTAGTTCGACATCGTGTTCAAATAACTAAAATACGAAGGAATTTGCTCTAATTAAATAAAAACCTTCAAACGTTTATGCCCTATTATGAGGTTGCTTTTAAGGATTTTGTTTTTATACGTTCTAAAAAACAATCGTAGCGTCCTCTGGTTGTCATTAAAACATCGTTTACGTATTGCATGATATTGCGTAATATTACGAAATAGATAAGAATGCGCCTGTTCAAGACTTTGTTAATTAAGTATTTTTTTTACTAGGTCATAAATCAGTCGGATGTCATAAACAAGCGAGCTCAGGTAGATTAAATAATAACAAGAATGGTAAATATGATAGAACCCGTACAAGCAATATTATATATAATTACGCAGTAGTATGTAACCTTTTTTACATTTCTTTTAGAGAAACGTAATTTAGTAAAGTAATTTGTACATATAACGTATATAAATCCATTCTTCTCAGAACAGGGATATATTTCATTCTGCTGTCATAATGATTTTAAAATTTTAAAAGAATTTACCTGCATTTTTTTTAGTATTTGATACAGTCCCTTTTTAAAGGTGTGTGTGTGTTTATCATTTTTAAAAACATTATTGAAGGATTAGGCTTCGCTTTAAAACTAATATCGATAGATAAATCCATTCTCTATAATATTTCTTTAGTTCGACATCGTGTTCAAATAACTAAAATACGAAGGAATTTTGTAATAAATTAAAATTTTATCTAAAAACAGCTGCCTGATTGACAGCGCAGGTGTCTATCCTGTTGCTCCGAGGGTAATAAATTTTACATTTTTATCTGATCGTGTTACTTGACAATGCAGGTGTCGACCTTTTTGTTCCGAGAGGGTAATAAATTAAGATTTTATCTAAAAACAGCTGCCTGATTGACAGCGCAGGTGTCTATCCTGTTGCTCCGAGGGGGTAATAAATTAAGATTTTATCTAAAACGTGTTCATTCGCGCAGGTTCGAAGTTTATAAAAGCTCAGTCAAACCCATTCCGTTTTTTAGTTTTGTCCTCGCGTCGTCGGCTACGGTGATAGTAATATTGTTATTGTTTGCATCAACTAGGTATGTTAAAATAATCATTTATTATTCTTGTGAGTGTTAGAATTTTGCTGCTATTTAAGTTCTATCACGTGTCTTTGTTTTTACATAGAAAAATGGAGCATTTGTTAAAACAGTTGAATGAACCTTCCATGAAGAAGCCTATCAAGAAGTTATGTGATTACAAAATAAAAGAAATTACACAGATACTACAATTCAAGAGGGTCGTTTGTCGTGATAAGCGTCAAAGTGTAATTGTTGTTGCTGAAAAGCATGTTACATTTCTACCAAATAGAATCAGCGACAAGTTAACGGATCAAAGGGTTACCGAACTTAACCAGCAGATTGAAGCTAAAACGCTTTCTCTAGGTCTGCTGTACTTAGGGAAAACTAGCCGCGGTTACGATGATTGTTTGTTTGTGGAAATGAATAAGGTAATGGGTAGTAAACATCAAGTTTATACAATAAACCCCTTTTTTAATGTTCTATTGTTATTGTTGTTACAGCCCCTGGAACCGCAAATAGAAAACAGAGGTTAGTCCTGAAGCCCTCAAGCGCCAGCATTCTATCAACATTTTTTTTATTATAAATTAAATGTAGCCTTAACAGTATATATTAATAAAAATAATTTTTAATTCCTATCTGGCTTTATTATTATTTCTTCTAGAAAAGGTAGTGGAAAGAGTACAGGGTGTGTGTGTGCGCTGGAGAGAGAAAGCATTCTCTAATAGGAGAGAGGGCTCTTTAATGCGTCCTCTAATAGCAGAGCGAGAGAGAGAGAGAGAGAGAGAGCTCTTTAATGCGTCCTCTAATAGGAGAGAGAGCTCTTTAATGCGTCCTCTAATAGGAGAGAGAAAGAGGGCTCTTTCATGCGTCCTCTACCCGGAGAGAGAGAGAGGAGACTGCGAATGATAAAGTTCCAAAATGGCCGTCCCTACATATTAATTAGAGCAATAAATTAATGCCTGCAATTAGATCGAATAATTCGATCATTTAATTAGAGCAATAAATACACGCCTGCATATTAATTAGATCAATCAATTTAATTCACGTCTCATTTGCATATTAATTAGAGCATTCGCGCCTCATTTGCATATTAATTAGAGCAATAAATTTAATTCGCGCCTCATTTGAATATTAATTAGAGCAAAAATTTAATTCGCGCCTCATTTGCATATTAATTAGAGCATTCGCGCCTCATTTGCATATTAATTAGAGCAATAAATGTAATTCGCGGCTCATTTGCATATCAATCAATTTAATTAGAGCAATTAATTATGCTAAGTAGGTTCCCACGGTCATCAAAATTTTCCCACGCTCAAGCGACCTAATACCTACTATATATATATATATATATATATATATATATATATATATATATATATAGTAGGTATTAGGTCGCTTGAGCGTGGGAAAATTTTGATGACCGTGGGAACCTACTTAGCATAATTAATTGCTCTAATTAAATTGATTGATATGCAAATGAGCCGCGAATTACATTTATTGCTCTAATTAATATGCAAATGAGGCGCGAATGCTCTAATTAATATGCAAATGAGGCGCGAATTAAATTTTTGCTCTAATTAATATTCAAATGAGGCGCGAATTAAATTTATTGCTCTAATTAATATGCAAATGAGGCGCGAATGCTCTAATTAATATGCAAATGAGACGTGAATTAAATTGATTGATCTAATTAATATGCAGGCGTGTATTTATTGCTCTAATTAAATGATCGAATTATTCGATCTAATTGCAGGCATTAATTTATTGCTCTAATTAATATGTAGGGACGGCCATTTTGGAACTTTATCATTCGCAGTCTCCTCTCTCTCTCTCCGGGTAGAGGACGCATGAAAGAGCCCTCTTTCTCTCTCCTATTAGAGGACGCATTAAAGAGCTCTCTCTCCTATTAGAGGACGCATTAAAGAGCTCTCTCTCTCTCTCTCTCTCTCGCTCTGCTATTAGAGGACGCATTAAAGAGCCCTCTCTCCTATTAGAGAATGCTTTCTCTCTCCAGCGCACACACACACCCTGTACTCTTTCCACTACCTTTTCTAGAAGAAATAATAATAAAGCCAGATAGGAATTAAAAATTATTTTTATTAATATATACTGTTAAGGCTACATTTAATTTATAATAAAAAAAATGTTGATAGAATGCTGGCGCTTGAGGGCTTCAGGACTAACCTCTGTTTTCTATTTGCGGTTCCAGGGGCTGTAACAACAATAACAATAGAACATTAAAAAAGGGGTTTATTGTATAAACTTGATGTTTACTACCCATTACCTTATTCATTTCCACAAACAAACAATCATCGTAACCGCGGCTAGTTTTCCCTAAGTACAGCAGACCTAGAGAAAGCGTTTTAGCTTCAATCTGCTGGTTAAGTTCGGTAACCCTTTGATCCGTTAACTTGTCGCTGATTCTATTTGGTAGAAATGTAACATGCTTTTCAGCAACAACAATTACACTTTGACGCTTATCACGACAAACGACCCTCTTGAATTGTAGTATCTGTGTAATTTCTTTTATTTTGTAATCACATAACTTCTTGATAGGCTTCTTCATGGAAGGTTCATTCAACTGTTTTAACAAATGCTCCATTTTTCTATGTAAAAACAAAGACACGTGATAGAACTTAAATAGCAGCAAAATTCTAACACTCACAAGAATAATAAATGATTATTTTAACATACCTAGTTGATGCAAACAATAACAATATTACTATCACCGTAGCCGACGACGCGAGGACAAAACTAAAAAACGGAATGGGTTTGACTGAGCTTTTATAAACTTCGAACCTGCGCGAATGAACACGTTTTAGATAAAATCTTAATTTATTACCCCCTCGGAGCAACAGGATAGACACCTGCGCTGTCAATCAGGCAGCTGTTTTTAGATAAAATCTTAATTTATTACCCTCTCGGAACAAAAAGGTCGACACCTGCATTGTCAAGTAACACGATCAGATAAAAATGTAAAATTTATTACCCTCGGAGCAACAGGATAGACACCTGCGCTGTCAATCAGGCAGCTGTTTTTAGATAAAATTTTAATTTATTACAAAATTCCTTCGTATTTTAGTTATTTGAACACGATGTCGAACTAAAGAAATATTATAGAGAATGGATTTATCTATCGATATTAGTTTTAAAGCGAAGCCTAATCCTTCAATAATGTTTTTAAAAATGATAAACACACACACACCTTTAAAAAGGGACTGTATCAAATACTAAAAAAAATGCAGGTAAATTCTTTTAAAATTTTAAAATCATTATGACAGCAGAATGAAATATATCCCTGTTCTGAGAAGAATGGATTTATATACGTTATATGTACAAATTACTTTACTAAATTACGTTTCTCTAAAAGAAATGTAAAAAAGGTTACATACTACTGCGTAATTATATATAATATTGCTTGTACGGGTTCTATCATATTTACCATTCTTGTTATTATTTAATCTACCTGAGCTCGCTTGTTTATGACATCCGACTGATTTATGACCTAGTAAAAAAAATACTTAATTAACAAAGTCTTGAACAGGCGCATTCTTATCTATTTCGTAATATTACGCAATATCATGCAATACGTAAACGATGTTTTAATGACAACCAGAGGACGCTACGATTGTTTTTTAGAACGTATAAAAACAAAATCCTTAAAAGCAACCTCATAATAGGGCATAAACGTTTGAAGGTTTTTATTTAATTAGAGCAAATTCCTTCGTATTTTAGTTATTTGAACACGATGTCGAACTAGAGAAATATTATAGAGAATAAATTTATCTATCGATATTTGTTTTAAAGCGAAGCCTAATCCTTCAATAATGTTTTTAAAATGATAAACACACACGCCTTTAAAAAAAAAGGGGGCTGTATCGAATGCTAAAAAAAGCAGGTAAATTCTTTTAAAATTTTAAAATCATTATGACAACAGAACGAATTATAACCCTGTTCAGAGAAAGAAAGCTTATCTTTTACTCAGATCTGAGTGTAATCATTACCGACACGACAGACGATGCTATGCTGACAAACAAGATGAAACAAGCATAAGAGGGCTCGCTTATTTATGACAACCGACTGATTTATGACCTAGTAAAAATACTTAATTAACAAGGCCTTGAACAGACGCATTCTTATCTATTTCGTAATATTGCGCAATATCATGCAATACGTAAACGATGTTTTAATGACAACCAGAGGGCGCTACGATTGTTTTTTAGAACGTATAAAAACAAAATCCTGAACTTCCGGGTATCACTTGTCTACATCAGCTATCGTCGTTAATAACTCTTATTTACGGCTATTGTGTTTTGGTGTATGTGTGTGTGTATTTGTTAGTCTCGAATAAACTATTTTTAAATAAAGCTGTGAGTGTTTGACGAACCAAGACAGCCAGCCAACAAAGGTAGGAATTTATTATTAATTGTTTTATTACGTAATACTGATTAAAAGGCTCTCTTTAACTTTGTACAAACCAAATAATTAATTTATAATATTTAATAACCCGCATTGCGTTCGGGGTTTACGAAAATATACCTTCGTTTATTAGCTTAGTTTATTCAAAATTATGTACAGAAAATTTCCAGTATCAACATACTTTGTAACGCATGTAATTTCTCAGTTTTAGCATTAGACGTAAAAGCTCAATTATATTCCCTGTACTTGTACTACTACTACCCGTAACAAAATGGCTCTTTATGAAGTTATTACTGAAAGTGTATCTACTGTTAAGAAGTTTAACACCCAAAAGCGTCGAGTTGTATTCAAAGTGAAACAGTCTTCAGATAGCCAAGACCTATTGGTCTTTTTCAAAACAGCTATCGAGCAAATAATTACACATGCCATGTCTAACGTTTCACCAACCGACCGTGTAGGAATTACTTTCGAGTTCGATAGTTTTAAAGATAAACTCCCCGGCTACATGAGTTTTAGACAGGCTAGTGAGGTTACCTACAAAGATGTTTGGGGAATTCTAGAGAGCATCCTACAGAGTGACCCTGAAGCTCTCAGTACTGATAAGTTCCGTATGATTGTTTCCTCCGTGACGCCACCTGCAGGGCAAGGGCGTAACCGAAGCGGCATTTACAGTACCTTCGCCGAAGAGTGCAGTAGGCGTAGAGGTATTGTAACGATCAAGAATACCGACAATCTATGCCTACCCAGGGCTTTGATCGTAGGGAAGGCCCATGCTGATCAAAGCCCTGATTACAAGAAGACCAGGACTAACCAGGGTGTACAAAAGATAAAGGCCGAGGAATTAATGCGAGAGGCCTGTGTACTCGTCATTCCATCAGAGGGAGCAGGTGTCAACGAATTAAGATGCTTTCAAAGACATCTTAATGAATACAAGATCACTGTGTACAGGTATGGAACAAAGGGCCGTGATGTGATCTTCGAAGGAGCTACTGATACAGAGAAGAAGATCAATTTACTGTATCACGAAGGGCATTATAATTTAATCACCTCGTTGACCGCTGCCTTTGTATGCATATACTTTTGCGAAAGCTGCCACGTACCCTATAACACCAAGAGAGATCACCGGTGTGAAAAGTTCTGCGTAGGCTGCGGTAGCTCCCCGCCATGTACTAGACAAGCCCTATTGATCAGGTGTCAAGAATGCAGAAGAGACTTCTATAGTAATGAATGTTACGAGAATCATAAAGGGAAAATGTGTCAGATTGTTAAAAAATGTGAGAATTGCTTTAGGATCATAAATCTAAAGCTGAGAAAAGAGCCTCATATTTGTGGAGAAATTTATTGTAAAACTTGCCAGGCTCACAAACCTGAAAACCATTTTTGTTTTGTAAAACCGGTCGGGGAAATGTCTGCTGTTAAACAGAACGAGACTCTTTTTGTATTTTTTGACCTGGAAACAAGGCAGGAGAAACAGATCTCTGAAGGTCTCCGTATTCATGAGCCTAATCTATGTATTTTGCACCAGGTATGCCCTAGCTGCTATAATGAACAAAAATTGTATTGCTGTCAACGTTGTGGTATCAGAGAGCGGGTCATAAAGAAGGACTGCATTGAAGCGTTCCTGACCTATTTATTAGAAGTCCGCAAGAAGTTTAGAAACGTCGTAGCTATAGCTCACAACGGACAGGCCTTTGATACCCAATTCATCCTGAACCACATCATTACAAAGACCTCGCTGAGGCCTGAGCTCATAATGAGAGGCAGCAAAATCCTTTTACTTCAATTAGATAATCTAAAGTTTATCGATTCTCTGAACTACTTCCCTATGGCCCTATCTGCACTCCCTAAAGCGTTTGGGTTACCAGCACCAAAAGGATACTTCCCGCATCTCTTTAATACCGAAACAAACGCTAACTACGTCGGCCCTCTGCCACGCATAGAATATTACAGCCCCGGTACCATGAAACCGGGGGCTCGTGAAGAATTCCACAACTGGTACGAGGCGAACAAAAACATCGAGTTCGACATGCAGAGAGATCTAGTGACGTACTGTAGAACCGACGTGGATATTTTGAAGCGAGCATGTCTTCACTTTAGAAACCTGTTTGTTGAAGAGTGCGGTGTCGATCCTTTTACCGAAGCAATCACTATCGCTTCGGCTTGCAATCTAATGTTCAGGCGCAAATTCCTGCAACAAAACACCATAGGGATAATACCCAAGGCCGGTTACAGGAGAATCGATAATCAGTCCAAAATAGCTCTCCAGTGGTTGATAGGTGAGGAAGAGCAGAGAGGTGTTGTGATTCAACACGCCGGAAGACAGAAGGAAGCCGTTGTAGCCGGTTTAAAAGTTGACGGCCTATACGAAAAGCAGGTGTTCCAGTTTCACGGCTGCTACTTTCACGGTTGCCCTAGCTGCTTTGTAACCAGACGTGACGAGTCGCTTCATGATGATCCCGCCGATACCATGGCCTTGCGTTACGAGAAGACTCTGGCATGCACGAATAGACTCAAAGCGCTTGGATACGAGGTTATAGAGCAGTGGGAATGCGCGTTCCGGAAGCAGTTAACACCTGAAAGGAAGCTGCAGTTAGATAATCAGCCTATGCTAGTTAATACACCTCTCAATCCTCGTGATGCTTTCTTCGGCGGTAGAACGGGCGCTACCAGGCTAAAGTACCGGGTAAAGCAGGGTGAGAAGATCCGATACGTAGATGTATGTAGTCTGTATCCATGGGTGTGTAAATATGGAAAGTTTCCCGTTGGACACCCTAAAGTTTACGTTGGAGACGAGTGCAGGCAACTCATTCAGGGTAAAGGAGGTATAGAAAACGTTGAAGGCGTCATTAAATGCACTATACTTCCACCCCAGCATCTGTACCACCCCGTTCTACCATTGAAAATACATAATAAATTACTATTTCCACTCTGTTACTCATGCGTTAAAGACTTAAATCAGGGAGAGTGTTCTCATTCGGAGACAGAAAGAACCATAAGCGGAACATGGGTTATTGATGAGGTCGTGAAGGCTGTGGAAAAGGGTTACAGGGTAGTAGAAGTACAAGAGATATGGCAGTACGAAGTCACCCGGTACCAGAAGACCTCTAAGTCGGAGGGTTTATTTGCCGGGTTCATCGACAAATTCCTGAAGATAAAACAAGAGGCTAGTGGTTGGCCTGGTTCCTGCAACACGGAGGAGGCCAAAAAGAAGTATATTGAGGAATACGCCGAAGTAGAGGGTGTTTCGATGGATGCTTCGAAGATTATCAAGAATCCGGGGCTTAGATCGCTGGCCAAGTTAATGCTAAATTCATTTTGGGGTAAGTTATACAATTACTTTGCGAATAGTCGCTTACTAACTATGTTTTTGTTACAGGAAAATTTGGTCAGCGCGAAAATCAAGCAAAGACCTCTATTATTCGGGAGCCAAAAGAATTCTTCGATCTACTTACCAACCCTAGCATCGAAGTTAACCATCTTCAGGAAATTAACCAGGAGGTGATTGCAGTCAATTGGCAACACAAGGATGAAGCGGCTGTACCCTTATCCACGGTAAATGTAGTGATTGCTGCATATGTCACTACTCAGGCAAGGCTTAAATTGTATTCTTACTTGGAGCAGCTGGGTTCGAGAGTGTTGTACTATGATACAGGTAATAATTATACGTTTCTTGTGTATTTTGATAACTACTACTTAATTTGTTTTTCCTTTTTTTCGCTATAGATTCTGTAATATATGTGTCGAGGCTAGGAGAAGAAGATCTACCTACAGGCAGTTTCTTGGGGGATCTCACGAACGAACTCGAGGATTACGGGCCAGGGGCATACATTATAGAATTTGTATCAGGTGGTCCTAAAAATTACGGGTACATCGTGTATGACCCTTCAACCGGGAAAGTCAGCAGGGTGGTGAAAGTTAAAGGCATTACTTTGGATCATAATGCCTCCCAGCACATTAACCTAGAGTCAATGCTCGACCTGGTAGAGGATCTGAATAAAAAGATATTAATAGAATCCAGTAACATCAGACGGGGAGAACAACACCGAGTTATAACGAGGACAGAGACGAAGACGTATCGGGCGAATTTTACAAAGAGACGTAGAGTCGACGACTTCGACTCTGTGCCTTACGGGTATAAAACACTTCGAGTCGAATGATGTTACTAGGTTCTACTAATATCGCATTTCTACATTCTCGAATGCTCTTAGTAATGTTTGTAGTGTATATATATATTTATTATCTTTTAGTGGTTGTATATGAGCATATTTTTAAGCTTTCTAGTTTTGTAGCGTGTAAATATTTTTAACAACAGTTATCCCCTTATATTGTATATAACTGTTTTTTCTCTATATTGTATTATTTCTTGTGTTTTTATTTCTGCAACGACATAAATAAAACATCGAGTATTTTATATTAGTCATGACTGCTAATTAATATGTTTGTAAATTTTTGTATATCACTTGTATAGGTAGTACCGTATCTAACTCTTAAGTAGCAAAATATTTGTATAGTAATAAGTACAACACCAGCTGAAGGTCGATGTTTTCAATGATTATCATGATGTATATAATTATTGTACAGTTCAATCATAATAGTAGTAGCCGGGTATGTTAATCGACAAAGATCGACCTTTAGAATAGTGTAGTTATAATAATAAGTGAAGCTGGCGCTGGTTATACTCTATGTACCGTAATTAATTATCAAAAGATGGTGAAACTTGGGGTGATTGAATGTAAATCACAAGAGGATACTTGGGGGGAACATACTCATGAAATAGATCTGATAAACGCGATTTTGTTCTTTTCAACTATGTAGTAGTAGTAGTAGTAGTAGATCAAGACAATGTTGAAAAGAATATTTGGCATAACAAAGCGTACAAAGCATTCAATAGGACGTTTCATGAAAAATGAGTATGTCTTCATGGTTATCCGAGAGAACCGATTTCAACCTAATAATTGTTTAGTTATTTTGATTATTGTCTAGCTGTTTTTGAGAAACATTATCGTAGAATAAAAGTTCTATCATGATTACCCGAGAACAGATAGTTGTTTAGTTATTTAATTATTGTTGTTTTGTTGATGTTCAATAAAATTTTTGAGAAAGAATGTCATAGAATAAAAAGATTAATGTTCTATATATGTGTATTATTACTATTCTCACCCGTCTGTACCAAGGTATGAAAAAGGTGATAGCTATAACTGAGAGAGAGAGAGAATGAGGTAATTACCTACGAACACCTGCCTGTGATGATGACGTGTCAGCGACAGGATGAAACTTGTCTGCCAGCGATGACTGTTTGTTTATCGTATGCGTGTTACTGAGCATGCGCTGGATCTAGGTAAGTATAAGTGACTATATAAAGCCGTCCGTTGTTAGCGTGTAGCAGTAGACAGTACGTGTGTGGCAGCAGCAGCAGCAGCAGCAATTACGATGATGGCTAGCAGTCCTAATTATTATTGTTATGATAACTATGAGAGCGAACCCTTGAAAATAGGTAAGTTGTTGTTTATAAAACTTCAAGTTTGTATGCTAATTTGTGTCTATTTTGTTGATTAGATGAGGAAGGTTCGGATGTTGCAGATCATGCATCATCATCAACAGCAAGTGCCGACAACGACGACGGTCAAGCGTGGAACAACGAAGTCGAAGAAACAGGTAAGATGTTTAAGACTTTTGTGTGTGTGTTTATGCTTATATTAATCGATTATTGTATTATTATTGTTTAGCGTTCCTGTCGCAGCAGCAGCCTCTATACTACGCTGATGACGCTGTAGCAGCAGCATCAGCAAACTTTACCATCATAGATACACCGGTAGCAGCAGCTAAAGATGAAGTACGTGTTCAGCTGCTCGGGGCTGTCCAGTATCCGTTGTATGTTACGAGACCTCCAGGGGAAAAAGAAAACTACGATCATATACACAACATCCAAGTAGGACTTATTCCGCCCGATGACGACGCCCAGGGAGAATTTGCCGTGGTAGTGAAGCTTGAGTGCGTGAATAACGTATGTGAGTATGGTGAATTGGTGTTGTCGGAACGGGACTGGTTCGAGCTGTATGATATACGAGTCGAGGCAATGTTTAAAAATTTCTTTCATGCTTGCTGCTGCAACGACGACCCCGACAACAGCAACAAAACACATCGTGATAAACATTTGAAATTTCATCTATGTGAGAATTTATACATCGAGATTATTCTCAACGAGTTTTTCGGCAACAGGGTGGCCATACATGATACACAGCGAACTATAACCTTAAAAGATTACGAGTTTCAGTCTATACTGCATTTAGCACCGTTGATCAATCATCATGCTCGAACGTTACGTCACCTCGACTTTTCACGTTTCTACCACGCAAACATAGAGAACGTAGCAGAAGGTCAACTGAGACGCCATGAAGATGCCTATAAATCGCTCCCGACATCCGATTCAATTTTATTCACGTCCGAGCTGTTATGCGGTTACTACTCAGCTACCAGTTTAATAGACAACACAGCAGCAGCAGCAATTGGTGGTGGATTGAACTCGTTCATTTTATTAGAAATAATAAAACATTATCCGCAAAAGTTTATCGATGCCGTACGTACACGACTGCTATCATATCAGCATCAGCCGGAGACAACAACGCAGACGACGTTTACACCGTCATACTAGGGACACCTTGGCGTAAATAAACTTAGAAATAGGTTACAACAAAAACAATTTGTAAGTGCTACGAACTCTCAGCTCATACTGTGTGTGTGTGTGTGTGAATAATTTGTCAAATATGGATATTGTTACTCTATGCCTATTAAATGTATAACAAAAATAAATAAATAATATGTATAAATATTGATGTTTCATTTACTAGCATGATTAGAAGAGCGTTCATACATACATCAAAGTGTTTGTTCATACCTAGTATACATGTAACGGGTATACATGTATGAGAGAGAGAGAGAACTAATATTGATACAACTACGCCTGTTGAAGATGATGATGATGACGTGTCAGCGACAGGATAAGACTTGTTTGTCAACATCGACAACTTGTTTACCGTATACGTGTTACTGAGTATGCGCGCACAAGACCTAGGTAGGTGTACGTGTCTATATAAAGTTAGCAGTTATTAGGCTGTACTAGTAGCAGCAGACATCACATGTACAGCTACCGCAGCAGCAGCAGTAATCAATATGATGATGACGAGCAGTTCTAATTCTTGCTACGACGACGACAACTCCTGTATAATCGAAACCCTGGAAATAGGTAAGCTGTTATTGTTTAGAAAAAACTTCAGAGTTTTATTACTTCAGAGAGATATATATATATATATACATATATATATATATATATATATATATTGTGATGATATTTTGAATAAAATAAAAGAATTAAGGGTATAATATAATAAAAAACTAAAGGATACATTAAAATTTAACAAAATAAAAAGAAGGGGTATTATTTTATAAGACAGGTTATTATAAATTATAATATTAAACATTCAGACATAATCGTTGTTGATGAAGGGTCATGTAGATGTTTTCTTTATGAACGTTGTTTCATGGTTTTCATTGAGTTTGCAGCAAGCTAGAAAAAAAAATAAAATAATTGAAGGTGGTGTTATTTTTTTGGACAGGAAAAAAAATTTTTCCTCTAATAGAAAAAATTATAATCAATTAATTTATCCATTGTACTATAGATAAAAACGTGTGGAATATATATAGAATAATTATGACATGTGTACAAGATTAAGAGATTTACCATAAACCGAATTGAGAAGAAAAATAAACCAACTTACCCATAAAGTGGTCCCGTTTTATTTATTTGTTGTAGAGTGCATGGTGGTGATAGCATATGGGAAGTAAAGGTGGTTTTGTCCATCAAACGTTACTACAGGAGATATTAAGAGTACCATTAATATAAAGAAGAGGTTCCTGGAATATAAAAGTTAGAAGTAAAGAAAAGGAGTTTTAGGTATAAATAACATCTCCAGTGATATTAGTGAGTGTTAATAGCAGAGCAAAAGTGTTTACTAAGTTTTAAAAGAAAGAAAATAAAAAGCACATGACTACATAGTAAAATTTACCAAAACAATGTTACTTACAATAGATTTGTTTTTTTTGGAGCTGTAGATAGTTTTTACCTTTGGATAAAAGCTTGTAAGGCAAGTTGCAAATTCCATATATAAAATCTTTTCTGGAAATAAATTATAATTTAAATAAAATTCATAAAGAATAAAATTTGACTTACCTGTCATATAAAATTTGACTTACCTGTCAGATATATAAAAAAATTGAGGTTAGATGATAAATTTTAATGTTGATATTGATTATTAGTCAAAATAGAGGGAACTAATATTGTAATACACAAACCCATAATAACTAATGAAATTGCATTCATTCATGAAAAGGTAGAACCCCGGCTTTTCATAGAATAAATTTTGTTAATTTCATAATAGAAATATACCTTTTATAATTAAATAAATTATCTAATATTTGAACAAAATAACATTACTACATTACCTAATTAATGAGGCCCAACGTGGCACAAGGTTAAATATTACTTGTACAGTACAAATAAAATGGCGCCCAACGTGTTTGGCAAGTTTTTGCAGAGTTAAATAAGATTAACTTTAATAACCAACGTGTTTGGCAAGTTTTTGCAGAGTTAAATAAGATTAACTTTAATAACCAACGTGTTTGGCAAGTTTTTGCAGAGTTAAATAAGATTAACTTTAATAACCAACGTGTTTGGCAAGTTTTTGCAGAGTTAAATAAGATTAATTTTAAAAAAAAAAAAAACCAACGTGTTTGCATACTAGTGAGAATTAATAAGTTTGAAAATATCACATTTTTTTAGATGCTGTCTGCAAATATAATAGAATTCATAATAACTATTTTATTTGTCTATGTGTATAACATAATTTTTTTTTAGTAATTTAAAGTAGAAAAACAAGAATGGAGAAAGGAGACAGGATGCTTAGAAGATCCGGAAAACATTATGTGTCACAAGACGATAAAAATAAGGGAGATGAAAGAGAAACAGGATCCGACGAAAAACAACAAACAATCATAGAAGAAGAGAATCCTGAAGAAACAGAAAGAATGATACGGATGGAGGAAGAATTAGTGGAGACAAGAATTGAACAAGGAACATCAATGGAGAGTAGTCAATTTGAAAAATTGTTTGAATACATCAGAAAATCAAATGAAGAAATGAAAAAGTCTAATGAAAAGATGGAAAAGAACCAAGAAAAGATGAGAGAAAAGATGGAGAAAAATCAAGAAGATTTGAAAGAAGAAATGAAAAGGTCAAATGAAGAGACAAGGGAAAAGATGGAAAGAAAATTTGAAGAATCATCAGAGAAAATTGATAAAATTCAAGAGGAAATAGAAAAATCTGCAGAAGTAATAAAGAAGTTAGAGGAGAGGGTTGAAAAGACATTTATTGAGTTTGCTGAAAAAAACAGTCAATTAGTAGAAGAGAAGATAAAAACGGCAAGAGAAGAGGTGAGCAAAGAAATACAAGAAAAGGTGGACGTAGCAAACAAACAGACAGAAGAAAGAATGGAAGCAGTAAACAAGAAAATACAAGAAGGAGAGAAGAAGAGAGAGGAGAATCAGAAAATAACTATGGCAGTTTTAAAAAGGCAGAATGAAGAGCATCAAAAGCGAACAGAAGAAGTTATGCAGAAGACAACAGAAGTTAATGAGAAATTGGAGCATTTTGGTAAAGGAGTGAGTGAAAATTTAGAAACGATAGGGAAATCTATTGACCAGGGTAAAAATAATGTAAATAATTTAGAACGGAATAGAAGGGATTTATGTGGGGCTAATGGAAATTTTAGATGTGGTCCAGAAATGATTCCAAGATTTGAGGGACGAAATTATGAACAACCTATGGTATTTTTGAATAAACTAGATGAGATGATGAAAAATGAAGGTTCAGAAAACATAAAATTTCAAATTATAAATATTTCTTTAATTGGACATGCAGAAAAATGGCATAGTATCATACGAAATCAATATCAAACTTATCAAGAATTTAGAACATTATTTATACAACAATACTGGGGAAGTTCGCAACAAGCTATAATTAGAACAAATCTAACTTCTGGAAGTTACGCAGCTTATAAAGGATCTAGAGAAAATTACGTTATAGATCAGTACAACCAAGCACAATATTTAATGCCAAGACTGACAGAAGAGGAAATTGTGCAACATTTATCTCGACACATGGAGAAGGAGATAGCAAGAGCTATTGCGGTGCAAAATATAAAGAAGTTAAAAGATCTTTTGGAAATAATCAGAAATTATGATATAGCCACCAATTATGAAAAACAAAAAGAAGAGCAGAAGAAAGAGACGCAGAGAAAATTCATACCAGATTTTAGAAATGAAAAGACATGGGGAAACCAAAGAAATTATGGGTATGATCAAAATCGACAAATTAATAGGGGATATGGAAACAATGGTTACAGAAATATGGAACAATCAAAATATAGAACATATAATGGTAACAATCAGTATACCACTTACAACAAAAATCAAGATTTTAGAAGATACAATGACCATAATCAGGAAGAAAGAAAAAAATACCAAGAAAATGGATATAATTACAGAAGATTCAATGAAAATGAAAATACAAAATTACAGGAAGAGAGAAATAGAAAACTCCATGCTATCGAAGTCGTAGAAATCAATGACGAAACTTCGAATAGCCAAAAAAAAACTTCAATAATGTAACAATAATTTTAAATATGGGTACGGGGTTGATAGAAGAATCATTTAAAAATTTAGAAGAAGAAAGTTTGGTTAGTAAAAGAAATTTACCTATTATTAATTTACAATTTAGGAATCAAAAATATTATGCTTTAGTAGATAGTGGTTCGGAAATGTCGTTAATTAATGAAGAGATTGTGAAAAGAAATTGGGACGGGTTGAAGAATAGAATTTATAAAATAAAAAACATTAATCTTGTTTCAGCTATGAAGAAAAAAATATCAACAATAAATCAAATGGTTCAAATTAAGATGAAGATTGGAGAAGATTGTTTAGAAGATGCAAGTTTGTTAATTGTGAAAGGATTGAGTTTGGATTTTATTTTAGGTATGGATTTGATAGAGAAATATGGATTAATAATTGATGGAGAAGAAAAGTGTATTATATTGAAGAATAGGAAGAAGAAATGGATTGGATTGGGAACAGAATTAAGTAAGATGGATGTATCAATTGGGAAAGAAGAAGTTTTAGAGGCAGAAGAGTTAATGGATGGTAAAGTTGAATATGAAGATGAGATAGTTTTGTATAATTTGTTTGAAAGGATATTTGAAGAAAGACAGATTGGATTAATAGATGATGAGACAAGAAGAGAATTAAGTAACATATTGCAACAACATATTAGTTTATTAGATGATGAACCAAGGGTGGCTGAAAATTATCAACATCAATTAGAAGTTAATGATAAAGAAGGTTTTAACACTAAAATTTATCCAATACCATTTGCTTATAGAGGAGCTGTTAAAGCAGAAATTATAAAATTGTTAAAGAATGGAATTATTGAAACTTCAAAAACACATTTTATCAATCCCATAGTAATTGTACCCAAACAAAATAAAACGGAAATGAGAATTTGCCTAGATGCGAGAAAGTTAAATGCCATAACGAAACCACAATATGAACAACCACCATCATTGGACATCCTGTTAAGTAGAATCTGTGGTAAAAGTTATTTTAGTAAGTAGTTTAGTTAGATTTGAAAAATTCATTTTGGCTTATTCCTTTACATCCTGAAAGTAGAAAATATACTGGTTTTAGTATAGAAGGAGAAGTATATCAATTCAAAGTGGTACCATTTGGATTATCCACTGCTTCAGCTGCATTAGTTAGAGCTATGCAGAAAATATTAAATAAGTATGAAGAATTCTGCGCGCATTATATTGATGATATTTTAATTTTTTCAAAAAGTAAAGAAGAACATCTCCAGCATGTGAAGAAAATATTAGAAAATTTAGATGAAAATGGTTTAAAGCTAAATAATAGCAAATGTGAATTTTTTAAGGATGAGGTAAAATATTTAGGTTATGTGATTAGCAGAAAAGGCGTATTTATCAACGAACAACGTTTAGAAGAATTGAAAAATTTAACTAGACCTAAAAATCTTAAAACATTAAGAGGTTTTCTTGGAGTATTAAATTATTACAAGAAATTTATTCCAAACTATTCAGAATTATGTATACCCTTAATAGAGTTATTAAAAAAAAATATAAAATGGAAGTGGACTGAAAAACAGGAACAAGCATTTCAAAAACTGAAAATGGTCTTTTATACAGAATTATTACTTAGGTATCCAGATTTTAATCAAATCTTCATATTAAGAACAGACGCCTCTGATTTTGCGATAGCTGCAGAATTAGTTCAGGAGCAACAGGGAGAAGAAGTGCCAATATGCTTCATATCGAGGGTATTGAAGGATTGTGAAACCAGATATACCGTTGCAGAGAAAGAAATGTTAGCCATTGTATTTGCTGTGAAAAAACTGAAGTTTTATTTAACTGGAAATAAGTTTGTAATAGAAACAGATAATTCTGCAATATCATTCTTAAAAAATAAAAATTTCTTAAACAATAGGTTGTACCGATGGGCGTTAATATTACAAGAATATATCTTTGACATTCGGTATAAAAGGGGAACTGAAAATGTGACGGCTGATTTCTTCAGTAGAAATAACTCTCCGGAGTATGGTAAGTCAAATGAAGTTATGATAGCATTACAAAAGTTTATGGTGAGTGGAGATTTTACTAAAGAAAGATTTCAAGAGATTCAACGAGAAGAAGAGATACAAAGGATAAAGAGGGAAATATTAATGTTGGGAGTTGAAGTATGGAAAGGTTATGTAATAAGGGAAGAGTTATTGATGAAACGGATTGGAAGTAAAGAAATGGTAGTACTCACAAATGGTATAGCTAAAGAAATCATTGTTATGATTCATTTGAATTATGGTCACATTGGGGTGAGAAAAACATTTTTGGTTTTTAGAGAACTATTTTATATAAAGAATGATATAACGTTAATCAAGAAAATTATAAAGAATTGTGAAATTTGTTTATTTGGAAAAGAGAAAAATTATAAAAACCAAAACAAATATATGAGTTTTAAAATAGAATATCCTTTACAACTAGTTGCAATTGACTATATTTCTAACTTGATTCCAGGACAATTTGGATATCAACATATCTTAGTAATGGTAGATGTATTTACAAAATTTGTGAAACTGTTTCCGGCAAAAAATTGTAACACTGTACATGCAGTAAGATTTATTAATCAATTTATTGAACATGTAGGAAAAATGGATACTGTCTTAGCAGATAATGCTACATATTTTAACAATTTAAGATTTAGAGATGAATTGCAAAAACAAGAAATAAAAACAATTTATTCCAGTATTAGACATCCACAAGGAAATTTATCAGAAAGATACATAAAAGAAGTGGTAAAGTATTTGAGATTATTAACATATCGTCAACATAATCAATGGGTGAAATATTTATGTCAAGTGGAAGAATATTTAAACACAATCCCAAACGTGACAACTCAAGTATGCCCAATTACTTTAATGAAAGGTATTATTCCTGAAAGACCTTGGAGGGAATGGGAAGAAAATATAGATGTCACTGAATTATTGCAAGAAGTAAGATTAAGAATTAAGAAGAACCAGAAAAGGATACAAGAAAAAATGAATAAAAGAATTAAAAAGAAAACAGAATTTAAGATAAATGATTTAGTTATAGTTAAAACTTTAAAAGTAGCAGATAGACAAAGAAAAAAATGTAAAAAGTTAAATCTCCCATTTCAGGGACCTTTTTCAATTTCTAAAATATTTGCAGAAGGGAATACTTATGAGTTAATGGATGAAGAGGGTAAAATAAAAGGGAGATTTCACATATCACAAATATATAAATACAAAGATGAAAATAATCAGTTGTTAGAGTATAATGAATATTCATAAAACATTGACAATTTATTTTTTTTATAACCTCTAATAGCAATAATGACATTTATTAAATTAATATGACATTTGAAAGAAATATAAAATGTTAATGCAAGGATAAAATTTTTATTTATAATGGGAGTCAGTATAATGATAATTTTTCATAAAAGGAATGGAAGAATTCATTCAAAGGATAAAATGTTAATTTGTTGATGTTGTTAGTTGATAGTTTATTTTATTGTTGATCTGTTACATATAATTGATTCAAAATCAATTTGATTGGTTATAAAATTATTTAATGAAAAAAAAAAATTAAATTTCATATTATGATAGTTGTTAAAAATGTTATTAAAGTTGTTCATGTGATTTAATTTTTTTTATTTATTAAATAGTGGGGCTTTTATGTGATGATATTTTGAATAAAATAAAAGAATTAAGGGTATAATATAATAAAAAACTAAAGGATACATTAAAATTTAACAAAATAAAAAGAAGGGGTATTATTTTATAAGACAGGTTATTATAAATTATAATATTAAACATTCAGACATAATCGTTGTTGATGAAGGGTCATGTAGATGTTTTCTTTATGAACGTTGTTTCATGGTTTTCATTGAGTTTGCAGCAAGCTAGAAAAAAAAATAAAATAATTGAAGGTGGTGTTATTTTTTTGGACAGGAAAAAAAATTTTTCCTCTAATAGAAAAAATTATAATCAATTAATTTATCCATTGTACTATAGATAAAAACGTGTGGAATATATATAGAATAATTATGACATGTGTACAAGATTAAGAGATTTACCATAAACCGAATTGAGAAGAAAAATAAACCAACTTACCCATAAAGTGGTCCCGTTTTATTTATTTGTTGTAGAGTGCATGGTGGTGATAGCATATGGGAAGTAAAGGTGGTTTTGTCCATCAAACGTTACTACAGGAGATATTAAGAGTACCATTAATATAAAGAAGAGGTTCCTGGAATATAAAAGTTAGAAGTAAAGAAAAGGAGTTTTAGGTATAAATAACATCTCCAGTGATATTAGTGAGTGTTAATAGCAGAGCAAAAGTGTTTACTAAGTTTTAAAAGAAAGAAAATAAAAAGCACATGACTACATAGTAAAATTTGCCAAAACAATGTTACTTACAATAGATTTGTTTTTTTTGGAGCTGTAGATAGTTTTTACCTTTGGATAAAAGCTTGTAAGGCAAGTTGCAAATTCCATATATAAAATCTTTTCTGGAAATAAATTATAATTTAAATAAAATTCATAAAGAATAAAATTTGACTTACCTGTCATATAAAATTTGACTTACCTGTCAGATATATAAAAAAATTGAGGTTAGATGATAAATTTTAATGTTGATATGGATTATTAGTCAAAATAGAGGGAACTAATATTGTAATACACAAACCCATAATAACTAATGAAATTGCATTCATTCATGAAAAGGTAGAACCCCGGCTTTTCATAGAATAAATTTTGTTAATTTCATAATAGAAATATACCTTTTATAATTAAATAAATTATCTAATATTTGAACAAAATAACATTACTACATTACCTAATTAATGAGGCCCAACGTGGCACAAGGTTAAATATTACTTGTACAGTACAATATATATATATATATATATATATATATATATATATATATATATGCTAATATAATTTGTGTGTGTATGTTGCCGTTTAGATCAGGACCTTGCAGATCACGCGTCAAACGTATCAGCAGCAGCAAGAGCTAAAGGTAATCATATCAACACCAGCAGCAGTAGTCGGAGACGTCAACGACGACGACTACAACGTCTGCACCGTCGTACCTTGGCACAAATAAACCTCCTTAGAAATAGATTACAAAAATATTTAAAAAATTTACAAATGTTACGAGACGATCTCGACTCATACTGTGTTGTGAATAATTTAACAGATAACATGTTAAAATTGTCTATTAAATATACAGCAAAAAATAAATAATATGTATAAACATTGATGTTTCATTTACTAGTATCATCACCAGCAT
>OV816027.1:149290719-149324036 GCA_929113105.1 Agrypnus murinus
GTATATGTATATGTATATGTATATGTATATGTATATGTATATGTATATGTATATGTATATGTATATGTATATGTATATGTATATGTATATGTATATGTATATATATATATATATATATATATATATATATATATATATATATATATGTATATATATATATTGTAATGATATTTTGACCAAGTTCAAGTTAATAAAAGTTCATTATTGTTTTAAAATTGCTTGATGAACAAAGATGAGGTAGTTGTGATGTTGAACATTCATAACATTGACTTTCATATAAAATCATTAATGAAAACAGAGTTCAAGTTTAAATTTATTTATTTAGTTTATTGTTGTTACATAAAAGAAGTATTTGGGCTATATAGGTTATCACATCTGAAGCTCAAACCTGAAAAGAAAAGTGTTAATTAGAATTAAGGAAAAGTTGTAAAATAGCTTTTAGTACATTTAAAAAATAATACAAACATAGCATTCTATTTTAAATATCAATCAAAATTTATCCATAACAACCATTCTTCAATAATAATGCATGGTTGCAATGGAAATATACAAATAATGAGAAACTAAATAATCATCTAAGAAAAGTTAATTTTGTATTTTAAATTATGAAACAAAGAAAGAAAAATATGAAGGTAATAAGAATGGTGGTTTCTATGGAGGTTTGTTAGAAAAAACATTTTGACGGATTGATATAATAATTTTTGTAAAAGGAAGATGTAATAATTTTTGTTATTGAAAAATAAAGATTAAAAACCAGTTTAAAATATAGTAAAGGTGTTATTTATTTAACCAACGAATACCAGAAGCAGTTTATAGAAAAAGAAGTTTTAAAACATGGAAAAATACTTACTACCAAAAGATGTCCGAACTGAATACAGGCGCAAGACCTTCAAAGTTTTACTTTGATCCTAGAAGAAGAGAATAGTTATTTCAATTATAAAGGTAACGACAAACAGGTACTCTTGACCTACAACATTTTTAGCTGTCTGGAAATTCTTCATATCCCGAGAGTTACGCAAGTTCCTGAATCCAGGGCAGTTCGAGAGAGCAAGCGGCGTACCGGTTCCTGATAAAGGGCTACAAGAAGGGAGAAGCATTATTAACTACATAACAAAAAAGGTTTGTGAAAGTGTGATTAAAAAGCAGAGCATTATTGTACTTACTACAAGAGGTTTGAAGTGCGAAATAATATAATTTGATTCGGAGGTTAAATCAACGTACCATTATTATTGTAAAAAGGCTTCAAGCAGAGGATGCCCATAACCTATAAAGTAATAAAGAATTTAATTATATTATTTAACTAAAATATTGATCAAACTTACCTCATTTCATAAAGTTGCAGTTCATAAAGTGTGGTTATGACGAAACGTCAGAATATTAATTTTTCAAGGTTAAGCAAAGTTTCCCATTAAATAAAATTCTCAATAGTTAAAGATTACTTAAAATTCCATTGTTATATAATATTTTTAAAGTTTTAAAGATTTTCAAGGAAATGAGCCCATACTTGAAAATTCAATTATAAATTATTTTAGTCTCATTATGTAGAGAAAATATATTAAAAGAAAAAAAAAATTAGTAAAGGCGACCCTGAGAGATAACAATCTAGCGAGTGCAGTTCATAATTAAATTAAAACATAAAGGCATTCTATTTGCATAGCTGCATAACATCGCATAATTAATTATTTGTCACCCAACGCGGGGCTCAAAACACTAAAAGAAATAAAGTGTTTATAAAGGTAAAAAATAAAAAAAAAGGTCAGATAAAACCGTCACAAAGAAATTGAAGTCATAAAGTTTGACTGGGGCTGGTTTTATAAATTACAAATACATATAATAAAGTTGCAAAGTTGTTTTATTTTATTTGTTTTTGTTTGTGCCTTGTTTGTAAAAAAATATTTCAGCAAATATGGAGGGAGATCGAAGAAGAAAAACAAGAGCAGGAAGAAGACGGGAAGAGCGAATCAGTCAAGAACGTGAAGAGGTTGAAGGTACAGAAGAAGAGATCACGTCAATAGAACAGGCACAACACAGCGAAGAAGAAGTAACACCAATAATGGTATTTGAAGAACAAGAAACGTTACAAGCAGTTGAAGAAGAGAAAGAAAAATCAGAAGTAACACTCAACGATCTGATGAGAATATTGTTAGAAAGCAAGAAAGAAATGACTGAAAAATTAGAAGAAAGTAAGCAAGAACAACAGAAAAATAAACAAGAACTAATTGGTAAATTACAAGAAAGTAAGCAAGAACAACAGAAAAATAAACAAGAATTAATTGGTAAATTAGAAGAGAGTAAGCAAGAAGTAGCCAATAAATTTGAAGAAAATAAAACAGACATGGCAAAGTTAAGTGGAAAATTAGAAGAAAACAAGAAAAGTTTACTAAACACTTTAGAAACATACAGGCAAGAACTTACCCAAAGAATGGATGAAGAAATGAGAAAAACAGCTGAGAAGATGGAGAAGAAGACGAATGAGGAGATACAGAAGACGGCAGAAGGGCTGAATAGAAGTTTGGGGGAAGAGATAAATAAACGGGTTAACAACACGGAGATGAAAATTCAAGAGACCATTATCAATGTGCGAATGGATCTTGAAAAGGATATAACAGAAATGCAGGAAGAAATCCAAACAAGAATTACAAGTACGATGGAGACTGGACATGAAAATAGGCAGAAGATCATATACATTAACGATAAAACTGACAAGATCATCGTAGAAGTGGAGAAAATAAAAAGTAATGCTGAGAGCAGAGATGGTGAAGGTTGCTGCAGGAATAACATGAATAGCAACAGGGTTGCTGCAGGAATAACATGAATAGCAACAGGGCTGACATGATACCATATTTTGATGGACGCAAATATGAAGCACCGATGGTATTTTTAACGAAATTGGACGATGTAATGAAAAATATAAATAATCCCAATAACCAATTTCAAATTATCAATCAAGCACTCAGAGGGAATGCTGACGTATGGCACAGCATAGTCAAAAATCAATATCATAGTTACCGGGAGTTCAAGAAATTATTCCAAGAGCAATATTGGAGTAACTCACACCAAGCCAAGGTAAGGACATTACTAACTACGGGAAACTACGATAAGAATAAGAATTCACGAGAAATGTACGTCATGCATTTGTATAACCAAGCACAATATCTAACGCCCATCATGTTAGAAGAAGAAATCGTGCAACATATATCGAGACATATGGAGACCGAGATAACCAGAGCTGTAGCAGTCCAAAGTGTCAAGACGGTGAAAGATTTACTGGAGATCGTTAGAAATTATGACATGGCCACGAACAACTTTGAAAACAAAAAAGAACAGGAAAGGAAGAGAACGAACTATGACACGACAAACTACTTTAGACAAAGAGGGAGGTTTGAAGAGAATAGAAAAGAAGAGAGTAGAAAAAGAAATCCAAATTGGTATCAAGAGACAAGAAACAGGACAAGAGACAAAAATAGAAATGAACAGCAGCCGAGACTCAATTATAATTATTATCCTCAGAACAGGAATAATTATTATGGCAATAATGATCGGTATAACAATCATAGATTTGGAAACAATGTAAGATATGGCAATAGACCGAACTTCAATAACCAATACTACAACAGAAACAATAATAACAACGGGTATTTCCAAAAGAATCAACAGAATCAAGAGCGACAAGAAAAGAAACCAGAAAATGACAGATTTATAAATACCATGGAGATAACACGAAGAGATGGTAGGAATAAATGGAACCACGATGGAATAGAAGTGGTGGAAATACATGAAGAACCATCACTCGGTGAAAAAAAAAACTTCGATGTAACCAATAATATAACCATTCTTCATTTAGGTACACTTGATATCGGGGATCCAGCAGAATTTTTACTAGATGAAGAGGAAGAAGAAAAAGGATCAATATTACCATTTTTAAAGTTAAAGTTCAATGGAGAAGAATATTTTGGATTAGTTGATACAGGTTCAGAAGCATCCTTAGTGAAGAAAGATATAGTTGAGAAACATATGGATATTTTAAAAAGTAGAATTTGTAAGATAAATAAAGTTAATTTAAGGTCAGCTGTTAATAAGAAGATTTCGTGCATAAATAGTATGGTGAATATTCGAGTTCAAATTGGAGAAGAAAATATAGAAGTAAGTTTTTTAATCGTAGATGGTTTGCAGATAGATTTTGTGTGTGGAGTAGATTTCATTGAAGATTGTCAAGTGGTGATTGATGGGAAGATGAAGAGTATAAGAGTTAGGAATTTAATTAAACCTTGGATTGACCCAAAAGAGGCAAACAAGGAAATTGATAAGAAGCATTTTGAGCAAAATAGTAGCCCTCATGTGGATAATATAGATTTATGCATGAACCTAAATAAAGGCGTGCAAGAAATAGAAAAAGAAGAGGAGATAATGTTGAATTATGTTATGAAGAGAATGTTTAGAGAAGATCAAATAGGTGAGAAGAAGGAAAAGTATGCAAACCGATTAAATGAAATAATTATGGAAAATATAAGTTTATTCAATGAAGAACATGGACAAGCAAGTATGTATGAGCACAAGCTGGAAGTAGAAGAAACGGTTGGTTTTAATACAAAAATATATCCAATTCCATATGCACATCGACCAAAAGTCAAGCAAGAAATAAAGAAGATGCTAGAAAATGGTATAATAGAATCGTCTAGTACAAATTATGTTAATCCGCTAGTGGTGGTACCAAAGAAGAATGGGGAGATACGTCTTTGTTTAGACGCACGCAGAATAAACAAGATCACAAAACCTCAGTACGAAGCACCTCAATCAATAGAAAATTTATTAGGGAGAATATGGAACAAGAAGATCTTTACGAAGTTAGACTTGAAGAATTCTTTTTGGCTCATCCCACTACATAAAGATTCCCGAAAGTATACAGGATTTAGTCTGGAAGGAGAGATTTTCCATTTCAAGGTAGTTCCATTCGGGTTATCATCGTCGAGTGCAGCATTAGTGAAGGCGATGCAGAAGATATTAAATATATACGAGGAATTTTGTGTGCACTACGTGGACGATATCTTGATATTTTCAACAAATATAGAAGAACATTTATGTCACATTGAAAAAGTTTTTAAAAAGTTAAGTCAAAATGGATTAAAGTTAAACATGGAGAAATCAGAATTTTTAAAAGAAGAGGTTAATTATTTAGGTTACGTAATTAGTGGAACAGGAGTTCACATTAGTGAAGAACGGTTACGAGAAATACAACGTTTACCTAGGCCGAAGAACTTACGAACATTGAGAGGTTTTCTTGGCGTTATCAATTATTATAAGAAATTTATTCCGCAGTATTCAGAACTGTGTTTACCGTTGATAGAACTTTTAAGAAAAGAAGAAAGATGGAAATGGACTGAAAGAAGAGAGAAAGCTTTCCAAGAGATTAAAAATGTATTTTACAATGAATTGTTATTGAGACATCCGAATTTTAATGAAACTTTTATACTACGAACGGACGCTTCGAATTATTCAATTGCAGCAGAATTAGTACAAATTCAGAATGGAGAAGAGGTACCCATTTGTTTCATATCAAAGACCCTAAAAGGCTATCAAACTAGATACTCTATCGTGGAGAAAGAAATGCTTTCCATTATAGAAGCTATAAAAAAGTTAAAATTCTATTTAACTGGGAATAAATTTATCTTAGAGACCGACAACTCTGCAATTTCTTTTCTTAAGAAAAAAGATTTCATGAACAATAGATTGTACCGATGGGCATTGTTTATACAGGGTTATAATTTTGAGGTGAGACATAAGAAGGGAAAGGAGAGTATCACTGCAGATTACCTGACCCGGAAAGATGGTGAAGATCCGAGGAAGAAGAACGAAATCATGGTAGCAATGCAACGATTCATGGAGAGCGGCGACTACACCATTGAGAGGTTTGAAGAGATGCAGACAGAACCGGAAATCCTAGAAATCAGAAACAAGTTATTAGAATTGGGAATTCAAGAATATAGAGGGTATACCGTAAAACAAGGGTTATTAACAAAACAAGTCGGAGAAGAAGAGCTGGTGGTGTTAACGAGGAAAGCAGCAGAAGAAATTATTAAACAAATACATCTATTATTTTGTCATATAGGTATTAGGAAGACATGGCTTATATTTAGGGAGTGTTTTTATAGTAAGAATGATTTAAAGTTAATTAAACAATTTATAAACAGGTGTGAAGTATGTCTAATGGTTAAAGAGAAGAATTACAGAAATAAAAATGTTATCCAGAGTATCGAAGTTCAACGACCATTGCAGTTAGTGGTGATGGACTATATAACCAATTTAGTACCAGGGCAGAAGGGATTCAAACATATCCTCGTTATGGTAGATCATTTTACCAAGTTTATTAGATTATATCCCGCCAGAAGATGCAACACCAACCATGTATTAATCTCGTTAGAACAATTCATCAGTGAAAACGGGAAAATGGAAACACTACTGGTCGACAATGCGACATATTTTACTAGTCCTAGATTCACAAATGCGATAGAAGATATGAGAATTAAAATTACATTTTCAAGTATACGACATCCAGAAGGAAATCCTTGTGAACGTCACATAAAAGAAGTACTAAAATATCTACGTATTTTAACTCATGCCCAACACAATCAGTGGGTAAGATATGTGCAAGGGATAGAACAGTTTATGAATTGTATTCCAAATGTTACAACTGAATTATGCCCAATAACTCTTTTAAAAGGGGTAAAACCACAGAGACCATGGAAGGAGCAGGAGGAAGAAAGAAATATAGAAAAGTTATTGTTAGAAGCAAGGGAGAAATTAAAGAAAGCACAACAGAGGTATATCCAGAAGCAAAATAAAAAGATAAAGAAGAAGATGCAATTTAAAGTGGGTGATTTAGTCATTGTCAGAAGATTATTAAGAGCAAATAGAGAAAAGAAAATATGCAAGAAATTGTTAGCAAGATTCGAAGGACCCTATAGAGTAATAAGAGTTTTATCCAATAATAACACATACGAGATTTCAGATAGGAACGGGGAGGTAAGAGGTCGTTTCCATATTTCTATGTTATATCCATATAATGTACAGGTAGAAACAGAATCATAGAAAAAGTTGGTATCAATTTACAAGTTGAATTTTATGATTTTCTTTGTTTAAAATATGAAAGAAAGTATTTTTCAAAATTCACAATTATTTTTCGAACAACAATTATTTGATAATTATAAAATTTATTATTTTTGATCAAATGGATAATATTTAATAATGTTTACTAATATAAATTTTAATATTTTAGGAACGTTAAGAATTTGAAATTGTAAAATGTAAAAATGTAAACGATGTTTGAAAAGGTAACCTAGAAAAAAATTAAGTTATAACCTACAAAGATGTTAATTTTGACATAATTTAAGTTAATAGTTTCAAATATTTTGAAAACTAACCTATGAAATTTTATGACAGGTCAATGATGACAGAATAACCTAAAAATGTGATTGTGTAAATATGTAAATATGCCTACTTATAAAATTTTGAGAAAAAAAATAATTTAAATATTGATTACGATTTAGAAAGATAAATCGGAAGAAAATAAAATAAATCGAAAAAAAAAATGAATTTATGTTATATAAAGTTAATAATTGATGCAAATGAAAATAAAATGATGATTAATTGATAAAATGAGAATAAAATAAATAATAATGAATAATAATAATTAATAAAGATGATGAAAAGATTATAATACAATGGTATGAAACCAAAATAATTAAATATAAATGAGAATATAATGATATAATAAAATAATAATATGATATATGATTATTAATAAAATAAAATGAGAATAGAATAAATAAACTAATGAATTATAAATAAAAGATTAAACATTAAAATTTCATTAATCGTTAAAAGTTTTATAATATTGTTAATAGTTAAAAGTTTTGTAAATAATTGTTTATGTTTTCGATTCCAAAAAAAAATAATCGATCGCATAAATGTTGTATTAAAGTTTGTTTAGTTTATAATTATTTTATTTTGAATCGAAACTGGGGCTTAATTATGTAATGATATTTTGACCAAGTTCAAGTTAATAAAAGTTCATTATTGTTTTAAAATTGCTTGATGAACAAAGATGAGGTAGTTGTGATGTTGAACATTCATAACATTGACTTTCATATAAAATCATTAATGAAAACAGAGTTCAAGTTTAAATTTATTTATTTAGTTTATTGTTGTTACATAAAAGAAGTATTTGGGCTATATAGGTTATCACATCTGAAGCTCAAACCTGAAAAGAAAAGTGTTAATTAGAATTAAGGAAAAGTTGTAAAATAGCTTTTAGTACATTTAAAAAATAATACAAACATAGCATTCTATTTTAAATATCAATCAAAATTTATCCATAACAACCATTCTTCAATAATAATGCATGGTTGCAATGGAAATATACAAATAATGAGAAACTAAATAATCATCTAAGAAAAGTTAATTTTGTATTTTAAATTATGAAACAAAGAAAGAAAAATATGAAGGTAATAAGAATGGTGGTTTCTATGGAGGTTTGTTAGAAAAAACATTTTGACGGATTGATATAATAATTTTTGTAAAAGGAAGATGTAATAATTTTTGTCATTGAAAAATAAAGATTAAAAACCAGTTTAAAATATAGTAAAGGTGTTATTTATTTAACCAACGAATACCAGAAGCAGTTTATAGAAAAAGAAGTTTTAAAACATGGAAAAATACTTACTACCAAAAGATGTCCGAACTGAATACAGGCGCAAGACCTTCAAAGTTTTACTTTGATCCTAGAAGAAGAGAATAGTTATTTCAATTATAAAGGTAACGACAAACAGGTACTCTTGACCTACAACATTTTTAGCTGTCTGGAAATTCTTCATATCCCGAGAGTTACGCAAGTTCCTGAATCCAGGGCAGTTCGAGAGAGCAAGCGGCGTACCGGTTCCTGATAAAGGGCTACAAGAAGGGAGAAGCATTATTAACTACATAACAAAAAAGGTTTGTGAAAGTGTGATTAAAAAGCAGAGCATTATTGTACTTACTACAAGAGGTTTGAAGTGCGAAATAATATAATTTGATTCGGAGGTTAAATCAACGTACCATTATTATTGTAAAAAGGCTTCAAGCAGAGGATGCCCATAACCTATAAAGTAATAATAGTATATTATATACCAAGGTTGTGAAGAGTTTTTTCTAGAGCCGAGCATTATTAGATCCCGAGATGCGCAGCATCGAGGGATATAAGATGAGAGGCTCTAGAAAACACTTCACAACCGTGGTGTATATATAATTTTTTTCACTACTAGTACTTTTATTCCTTTTATTCTTCTCACATAAAAAACGTACTATCGCGATCACGGATTTTTTCCTGGATGCCAGTGTATAATGGGATGAATTTTTGCCCCGTGTTACACTAAAATCTGGATTATTGACTAGTAGTCAATAATAAAAAATTATTTACCACTAGGCAAGAAGGCTAACTTCACAAGGTGACAACAGACTAGATAATAGTATGTTTTAAAGCTAGTAGTGAAAAAAGAATTTAATTATATTATTTAACTAAAATATTGATCAAACTTACCTCATTTCATAAAGTTGCAGTTCATAAAGTGTGGTTATGACGAAACGTCAGAATATTAATTTTTCAAGGTTAAGCAAAGTTTCCCATTAAATAAAATTCTCAATAGTTAAAGATTACTTAAAATTCCATTGTTATATAATATTTTTAAAGTTTTAAAGATTTTCAAGGAAATGAGCCCATACTTGAAAATTCAATTATAAATTATTTTAGTCTCATTATGTAGAGAAAATATATTAAAAGAAAAAAAAAATTAGTAAAGGCGACCCTGAGAGATAACAATCTAGCGAGTGCAGTTCATAATTAAATTAAAACATAAAGGCATTCTACTTGCATAGCTGCATAACATCGCAATATATATATATATATATATATATATATATATATATATATATATATATATATATATATATATATATATATATATATATATATATATATATATATATATATATATATATATATATATATATATATATATAAATATTATATACATATATCAATAATAACATGTGGAAATTGTTATTTCTTCATGCATATAAAAAACATGTTTTTTTAAATTGACTGTTTTTAACTGGACTTGGCATAAATGCCCTTACAGACACTAAAAGTCTCGTTGGACACATCATTAAACAATTCCACCATTTTTATATACTAAGTTAGCTAGCCAGCTTAAAAAAGCTTTTATTTTGCGCTAACTTTGCTGACGGGCACTTTTCTGCTAATTTGCAGTGCAATAGCAATTTAGTGCATTGCCTTATTGAGCGCTAACAACTGCTAAGTCTTGTTCAATACAGCCAATATATTATTTTAGGCAAACAAAATGGCTGACAGATCCCGTAAATCAATGTACATAAGTCGGTTTGTTGCAAAAATGGAAACTGGTTTTCATGAAGAGTTACAACCTACTAAAAAAAATAAAATAAATGATACGATTATTCCCAAACCTGGTTTCACAAACCCTAATTTCACACAATCAATGGTAGATACTCATAGTTTTGGGATCAACGAATATTCTGAGGAATATTTTAATGAACATTCAGATAAATATTCTGATGATTGTTCAAATTCTTCTGATAATCTATTGTCTGGAAATAGTTTGAACAGCACTACCGAAAGAGATGTTCGTATTATTGAACAAAGTAATGCAGTTCCGATTTCTAGTGTTCACAATGACTTTGATTGCAAAATTGATGACAGACTAATTATTATTAAAAGAAAATCTAACATTACTGACAATAACATAGAAAACGATTTAGAACTAAACTTAAAACGGTGGAGCATTGAACAGGATGTTAAACACTGTCAGTTAGAGTCCCTTCTAAAACTTCTAAAAAAATATCATCCATCTTTACACAAAAGTAGCAAAACTATTTTGCAAACAATTCGTAAATTAGATATTACAGTCATGCCTGATGCCACTGGAACTTCTGGTGAATATATGTATTTTGGAATACAACGTGGACTTGATTCACAATTCCGTAATGGAATATGTCAAGTTTTACATGATATAAATGAGATCGAACTAATTTGTAATGTGGATGGACTTCCCATTTTCCATAGTTCAAATGAACAATTCTGGCCAATCTTGGGTAAATTGTATGTAAAAAATGTTAAAATAACTCCTTTTATTATTGCTCTATTTTCTGGAAAGAGTAAGCCAAAAAATCTAGACTGTTTCCTTAGGGATTTTATTCAAGAATGTAATCAGTTAAAAGAGCATGGGTTTTGTTATGAAGGGCAAGAATATAAGTTTTCTTTGAAATTTTTGATATGTGATGCTCCAGCACGCTCATATTTAAAATGTATAAAACCGCATAACAGTTATCATGGCTGTGAAAAGTGCGATGTCAAAGGAGATCGTGTGAATAATAGAATTTTATTCATCACTCATGGCAATGAATCTAAACGAAGTCATGAAAGTTTTATCTTGCAATCTGATTCGGATCACCATCTAGGAAGAAGTCCATTGCTTGAAATTGTTAGCTTTGATATAATTAAGGGAATGCCATTTGATCCGATGCATCTCTTGTATCTTGGTATAATGAGAAGATTGTTACACCACTGGATTGATTGTAGTTCTGAATTTAGATTTCTCCATCATTTCGGAGTGAGATGAGTCGAAGATTGTTAGCTTCCGCAAAAAGCTTTCCCCGTGAATTTAATAGGAAACCTTCAAGTTTGGAAGAAATTGACAGATGGAAAGCAACACAATTCGAAGCTTATTATTATATATAGGTCCTTTTATCTTAAATAGTTTACTGCCGAGAAACTTATACAAACATTTTATGTTGTTACACTGTGCAAGTAGAATAGCATGTTGTGATATGTTTTTAAAGTTCCACCAACAGGCTCTTCTTATGATCAAAGAGTGTTGTAATTTGTTTGAGAAGCTATATCCAAATTTAGAACCCGTTTATAATTGCCATTCACTTTATCATTTATTTGAAGAATATTTCCAGAATGATTGTACCATAGATGATGTGTAATGTTTCCCTTTCGAAAACTATTTAGGGTCTTTAAAGAAACTTGTTCGTACAGCAAATCGGCCTTTCGCTCAAGTTTGCAAGAGGCTTTTGGAACATGAACATTGTCCTAAAAATAAATATAAAAACTTGAAAGACAATTGCGTTGTGATTTACAAGGAAAATTCTAATGGCATTGTGTCCTTTATTTATAAGGCACAGATGATATCAATCGACTATCCAGATAATGTAATTATTTTGAAACATAAAAAAGTTATGCAAGTGAATAAAATAATAGAAGTTGACAATAATATTAAACTCCTAGGTAGCATTTTTCAAGATACTGGTAATGCATATAATACTCCTATTGAATCTGAAAAATTAAATATTTTCAAAATAAGAAATTTGAGTTCATTTGAGTTTACAGTCGATTTGATAGATGTTGTCATGAAATGTATTTTAATGGAATACGAACAATCGCACATTGCTATTGGGCTTCTGTCTCATGAAAACACAACAGTGTAACTGTATTGTATTATATATTAAGTTGCTATTATGTGATATTAATTTTTATGTGACCATCCTAATTATGTACTTAATTGTTGATAATCCCACCGTCTTATTTTCTCATGTTATTACTAAAATTTATTTGGAAATGTACCTAGAACTGTCCTTTGATGTATAATTTTTGTAATCCATAAAAGGTGAAGGATAATTATACATATATATTATGGACTATCTTTTTAGTTACTGCTTGCATAAAAATGGTGTGGGACGTAGTTGTTTTTAGAGAAGGTAAATCAAGAATTGTAAGAAATTTTCTGGGGGATCTTACTGTGTTATTTTCAGATAATTCTGTCGAATATGTGCCATCTTCTTGGGCTGTAGATTCTGCTAAAACAGTATATTTATGGCCTAAGATCAAGTCGCAATGTAGGGTAAGGAGACTTATTGATGAAGGTGAACCGCCACAGTTTGATGTTGAGTATTATGAATGCCTTGCTTTGTGTAAGGCTACTGTAAATGACATTGAATCTGCTAAAACCCTAATGACTCAGTTAATTCAAAATCCATCAAGCACAGATGAAGAGCAAGCCGACAATGGTATAGTAAAATAATGCTTCTAGCTGTAACTTATCTTTATGCAGGTCCTTTTTTGCAGACGATGTCAACGCTTCATGTATTAATACAGAAAACTCTGATTCTGATTCAGCAAATATAAGTCAAGGTATTAAAAAAGAGCTCTTATAAGTGCATGAATTAATGAATGATTGCGAGCAATTTGGCATGTCTTAATTAATTAATTAGCATTAATAATATATTCCAATCTACCTCTATTAAAAGATTGTAGTCATGGCAAAATAGGGTAGCATCTACAAAACTGCAAAATGTGAATTACTCTCCAAATTATACTTGACAAAAATTTTATTTCAGATACTACACACGTACCTGATGATGAAACTAGTGATTCAAATGGTAAGAAATTTTGTTGTAAATAAAATCCGAATATGCACATGATTTATTCATATCCAATTTTTTCTAGAAACCATGAAAGAAACTTTTAAGAAGATTCTAAGAGATATGACTGCTGTGATGGCTGAAATAAAATTTGAGGCAAAAGAGTTCCGTAAAGAATTTACTGAATTTAAGCAAGCTTTTCTTGAATTTCGTCATGAGCATGTTACTCATCAAATTGCTGGAAATGCATCTATGCCAGCTATGCCATTTCCTTACAAAACAGAAGAAAGCCTTCAAGAGCTTGAAGCTAGTCTGACTGACAAAAAGACCTTTGAGAATCTGGTTGGTAGAGTTTTGATAAACACAAGATTGAAAATTGTCAACATATTTTTTGTAGGTTGTTAGTTTTGTAGCTGTGGGGGGAGATGAGAAAAAGAAACTTTGCACTAGAATATTTAAAAGATTTCTTACCAAGGAATTGGCCTTGCAATTTTCTAGTCTGGGAAGAAAGGGAAAAAAAAGTTTTTCTACATTTGTCAATTTAAACAAGGTCATTACAGGTATGTCTTCAACAATTATTTGTTTCATTTTATCATTAACTTTAAACAAAAATGCAGATGCTGTAAGATACAAAGATCCAGATTTTTAGCGCAGCCGCTAGGGAGATATTCAATTTACAATTTTAAATTTTTCTGTCCTTAGTACAACAACATCATCGTTCTTGCATGCACTGCTGTATTTAATCGCGTTGCATCTTGAATAGTATGATGACGTCAGCGGTGTAGAAAAGGAGGGAAAATATTGAAACTTTAAATTTGTATTATTAAGTTATCTTAAGGCATTTATCGATTTTATGTGCACCTGTTCATTAGATAACAGTTGTACTAATATAATATACAAGTTATGTCAAAATCTAAATTCCATGCAACGACCCTATTTCAGTGCAATGAAAAAGCTTTTCAATTTAAAGTTACTCCAGTAATGTAAATTCATAAAACACTTCTATAAATCCATGACCTATTGTATTTATTTTGCAGATTGCATGGTCTGTGATAATTATTGCTGCCAATATAGGACCAATATTTAGTTAATATGAGTTACGATATTGTTATCAATATAAGCCCAACATTCAAGTAATATATGCTACGATATTGATGTCAATATCGGCCCAATATTTAGCTTATATGTGTTACGATATTGTTACCAATATAGGCCCAACATTCAAGTAATATATGCTACGATATTGATGTCAATATCGGTCCAATATTTAGCTTATATGTATTACGATATTGTTACCAATATAGGCCCAACATTCAAGTAATATATGCTACGATATTGATGTCAATATCGGTCCAATATTTAGCTTATATGTATTACGATATTGTTACCAATATAGGCCCAACATTCAAGTAATATATATGCTACGATATTGATGTCAATATCGGCCCAATATTTAGCTTATATGTGTTACGATATTGTTACCAATATAGACCCTACACTAAAGAGCGTTCACATGTGAATATTGGGCCAATATTAATGATCTATATAGATACAATATAACGCCGATTTAAAAAATATATTGGTACTATATTTTGTGCTACCTGGGGAGTTTGGAATTTTCGCAAAGCCAATGGTTAAAATCTTACGTAGATCTGAACACAAGAATGCGTGCACAAGCAAAAAGCGCATTCGAAGAGGATTTTTATAAAACCATGGTTAATGCCGTCTTTGGAAAGACCATGGAGAACATTCGTAATCATCGTCGTATGAAATTGGTACATTCCTTTGAAGGTGCTCAGAAATATATCGCGTTACCCGAATTTCGTTCCTGTACAATTTTTTCACAGAATCTAGTTGCCATTGAATTAAACAAAACATCAATTAAATATAATAAACCGATGTATATTGGTATGGTGATTTTAGACTTATCAAAATTAGTCATGTATTCATTTCACTACGAGTTCATTGCTCGTCAACCTTGCCCTTTTTATTTACATTATTGCGATACTGATGGCATGATTTATTCATTCGGCATTGGTGCAAAAGGTGAAACTATTTACGATGTTATAAGAAATGAGAGTTATAAAGTGGTCGATGGCATATTCGATACATCTAATTATGCAATTGATAATCCTTATAATATTAAATTGGTAAGCAAAAAAGTTCCGGGTAAATTTAAAGACGAATTAAAAGGTAGACTTTATGAAAGTATTTATTGGCTTACGAGCTAAAATGTATTTATTTAAGTTGTTTGGTCTCAATATTGATGATAATGATAGCGAAGGGCTAATAAAAAAAGCTAAAGGCATTAATAAGACTGCGTTAAAAAATCGAATAACCTTTGAAGATTACTATAAAAGTTTATTTGAATCTAATGTCGGATTCACAAGCATTAGAACTATTCGTTCGCATAAACACAATGTTTACACTTATTTTATTATAAAAAAGTCCTTAGATGCAAACGATGATAAACGGTTTTACTCAAAAGAGAACCGAATTCAATCTCTCGCTTGGGGTCATTATAAAACTAATGTACAAAACGATTAAACTATTCATTTCTTGTTATCATTTATTATTATAATTAAATTACATAATATGTACTAATCAAACTATGTATCAAAAAATGTATGCATGTAATGTAATTGAATATATACACATATATCTATTAATAAACATAATTTGTTATTTTAATATTGTTTTAGTTTTTGTTTTATTATTACAGAACAATATCACTTATATCAATCCAACTGTTATCCTTATCAGCCAATATTTATCAAATTCAACCATTTCACCAGAGCTCATCCACGAAGGTTATCACGACGAATTATCTTTTCAATGAGATAAATATTCATGTGTTTTGTTTTTAACAATTCTTGAGTATAGACGTTTAATAGGTAGCCCTTTCATATCTTCCAGCAAATAAGTTATTGGTTTTGTATGTTGAATTTGTATAATACGAAACAACTCTGTACTAAACTGCGGTTGATATCCTTTAGAAAAAATACTTCGATATTTTGAAATCCTCACTACATCCTTCTTTTTAAATTTAGGTTTTTCATTCTTAACGGTTGGCGGTCTAGTATTATGAGTGTTTGAATAGACATTTAAGTCAGTATTAACAGTGACGTCAGATGGTTTTAATCCGGTCGATCGATGAACCGATTTATTATATCTGTCGATAACATTTTGCAGTATGTCGTACCATTTATAATTACCATTAAAACTGAATTCTTTGAAAAGCATTGATTTAATAGTTCTAATGACTCTTTCGGCAAAAAAAGCTTTTTTAGTAGAATAACTCGAATAATGATTAATAGAATGTTCATTCATTAACCGTTTAAAGAATTTATTATAATATTCGGTACCGCGGTCGGTATGAAGATTATTCGATTTGCGAAGACTTGTGTCTAATATGTTTCGCATGGCATCGGTTACTTCTTTTCCAGTCTTCGATTTTAGTGGTCTTGCAAATAAAAACTTTGAAAATGCGTCGATACAAATAAGTATGTATTTGTAGCTACGATTATAACGTGCGTACGGAATGAATACGGCGATATCACTTTCCCAAAGGTCATCGTAACCTAGAACGGTTGCAGAACGGCGAGGAAAATTCTTTCTAGGTTGTTTGTGAAGTTCGTTGACTATTTCCCTTTTCACGGACATCTTCTAATTTTTTTATTCTCGAAGCGAGATCTTTTATTTGATTAACAAAGTGATCGGTTTTCCGATTTAAATCTTCCGCAAGCGCTGTATTTAATAGAATATTTGACTCTTCGATTTTTATTCTTTCTGTTTTTAATAAATCGAGTGCTTCTTCTAGCGTTAACAATTGGTTTGATTCTTTAGCTTGAATAATCGGTTTTAATAAATTTAAACCGTTATTGATACGCACTAATAAAGGATCTAACCGATCCTTGTAAAATTTCTGAATTTTCTCGTATTTCGTTTGTTCTTCTAATAACTTTTTAAGAGTAACAGCATCGCTGTCTTCTGAAGGATATCCAACATTGGACAGTCGTCGTTGCTCTACATCAAAATCTCCCGTTGAAGTCAAAGGTTGAACGTTGTTTACTAGTACTACTAGAAGATTCTTTTAACTCTTAGACCTCTTTTAACTCTTCAACAATATTAACAATTTCGTTTTGCACATTCGAATTTCCCGCGAGTTGAGCAGCAACCAATAGCTTTAAACGTTCAACAAGTTCAGAGGGGGAATCCCAATAGATATATTCGAGTGAATTATCGGTAACACGTTTTTTTTAATAGGAATAGGAGCAGCAGCACCTCGTCCAACTATTTTTTGCCTCAAGGTGCTAATTCCTAATAAGGCTTCCATGGCGGGTTTTATAATTTGTGTATATTTATACCCACCATTACCCGAACGCTGTAAGAGAGGATTTCCAGGTCTATCGGCGTTAGTAGTACGTATTATTTTTACATAATTACTTATATCTTGTACCGTATATTTAATAGATCTCTTTAGTCAGCAATTGGTATATACCTTCTGTTCCATCATACCTATGTCCTTTAACTTTAAAATATTTTTCATTAGCACCTATATCAATGTAAGAATCTCCAAAATTCCATTTATCAGGTCTAATGTCGTATGTAACGCCATAAGGCGACTTATCGATGCTTCTATCATTTCGTACTAATAGAGTAACATATTTTCTGGGTAACGGGTGATACTGTTCTAAAAATTCTATAGCCGATGTGCTAGCCCATGATGTTTCCTTACTTTCGCTATCAGTGCTTACCGCTTCTTCTTCTTCTGTTTTATTTTGTTTTTCATCTCGTACATTCGATAGTGGTTTTGATTTAGGTAATTGCTGCGGTGTCCGAGGAGTTCTCAATACTTTGTTCGGTTTAATTAACGTTCGAGATTTATTCGTTGAAAGTGTAGTAACATCTCTTTAGTTTATCCTCATTCGTGTTCATCTTTTGTTAACTATAGCGCTTGCTCAACTGACCATACACAGAAAGATCGTCATTACTTATATACAGAGAAGTTCTCTCTCTCTCTCGTCTTTTCTATTAAAACTTCTAAAACTTAATAAACCCGTCGAAATTTCTTCTATAACGTCCGTCGTTTACGTTACAGTCTTTATTAATCATTACAAATCCATATCTATTGTCGTTCCAGCAATATGTGCATATATCGTAAAACTGATTAAAAGACATGTCCATACTGACGTGATCATTATATATATGACGCATGTTCAGCTCGTCTTGTTTGAAAAGTATCAGTACGTTAGCATTATCGCGTAGCAAATGTTTTGGAATCTTTGTATAGGATTGACACAAATAAAAACTATCAATGTCATAATGCCTTCCCATGCTAAAAAAATAACGCATAGGATTTTGATTTTCCATGATAACGTCATCAAATATGAAAATTGAATTAGGGCGAGCTTCACGTGGCATCATAAATGTATCGTTTTCATGAAAACTAAAGTATCCCATTCCTTTTACACGTTTCAGCGCCTGTTCTAAAAATGTATATTTAGGTTGATGAAGCGACTTTGAATATAAATAAACATTTTCAAATTTTAACCCGTTGCCATCAATTAACATATTTAACATTGCATTTGTTTTACCACAATTCGAAGGACCACATATTATACACCTGATTGCAGAAGGGAATAAACTACCGTGCTTGACGATTTTATTGCAAAATGTAGAAATCGCATGTTTTTCTAAATCGCGCACTGGTAATCTTTCACGATGACTAATAATCTTCATGTTGTCTTTAGACAAGTCACTCGATCTAGCTGATATATACTGACTTCTGTCACGGTTTGGAGTCATTTAAGCACAAATGATCGTACGCAAAGGTGCAGATGTTTTAAATAAACTTATCGATAAGCTTCCGGTTGAACTACATCTTCCGGGCTATCAGTTCTGTGGCTCTGGTACGCGTATACAACAAAGATTAGCTCGTGGTGATACCGGTATTAATCCGTTGGATGCTGCTTGTAAGGAACACGATATAGCTTATTTAAAAAATAAAGAATTAGAATCGCGACATCGCGCAGACGCAGTGCTTGAACAGAAAGCCTGGGGGCGAGTTAAGTCAAAAGATTCTAGTCTTTCAGAAAAAGCGAATTCGTGGTTTGTTGTAAACGCAATGAAAGCTACAAGGAAATTTGGAATGGGCAGCAGTGATAAACGCCGTCGTTATCGCGGTCATCAACAGCGCAAGCACTCTAAAATAGCTTTCGGTAAACTTGTAAAAAACAGTATAAACGCCGTTAAACAAGCCAACGCTGAAACAGTAATGAAGGCTGCTAAAGTAGCTGTAGCCGCGGCAAGAAAAGCGGTTAAAGAAGCTGGTGGTAAAAATAAAGTAAGAAAACCTCGAGTGATTCCAATTCCTAATGGAGATGTGAAAAAGGCGGTTTACTACCTATATTGCCGGCAATTTTTGACGGCTTGGCGGCCCTCGGATCTTTAACAGGTGGAATAAGTCAGGTAGTAAAAACCATTAAGCCAAAGCGGCCAAAGATCAATTGGCTGAAATGAAAGATCACAATAAAAAAGTGGAGAGCATAGCGATTGGAAGAGGTGGTTATAACAGCATGGTCATAAAACGACGTTCACCGAATAAAACGGGACTTGGTTTATATTTAACGAAAAAACCTAAAACCGGTAAAGGACTTGATTTACGCAAGCGGCCGTCAAAAAACGAATAAGGTTTCTTCGTACAGCACTAACAAATGTCGATATCTACGAGTATGCAACCCATATACCATATTTTCGAGGTGTTTTCATGCGTGATAATTTACCAAGACGTCCATGGAAAAAGGAGAGCGGTATAGTCAATTTGGACACTAAGATCGAGAAAGGAACACATTGGGTGGTGTATAGAAAAACTAATAACAGCGTGGAGTATTTCGATGGATTCGGAAATTTAAATCCCCCCAAGAGAATTAATAAGTTATTTTGGTAAAGGTGCTAAGGTAAATATAACGTTCAACGATATCAGAACTATAATTCGTACAATTGTGGGCATCTATGTATTAAATTTCTCATCGGAAGAATTAATAAATAGAAAAACAGGTTTGCATTTTCTGCGGTCATGTTCGAGAGATTTACACTGACGGGCAAAGGCAATTACATCACCAAAACGTATTTTCCAGCCAAAGAATTAGAAACTAGTCGGCAGTATACGTTGGGTTTAATAGGTTTCTACAGCTATAATGCTCTTCAAAATATTCACGCAGGAAACAATAGAATTTACTGAAAAAAAAGCTGTGAATGGTGAAAAGCGTAAAACTTTCGAACATATAACCATACCGTCGGGAACATACGAGATACATGCCCTAAACGAATATATCACTACGAAGTTGCAATTGGCGAATAACGATGTAAGCGAAGATGTGTTTTCTCTCATGCCTAATTTGAATACTTTAAAGTGTGAACTTAAAGTGTATACGTCATTGATTTCCGACCTGCAGACTCTATTGGTCGTATGCTGGGGTTTTCACCGATAATTCTAGAAGCCAACGTATTACACAGATCGAGTTTACCCGTCAAGATATCACCCGTCACCAATATAAGAATAGAGTGTAACATAACCGGAGGTGCATATTTGAACAGTAATCCAACACACACTATATACGAATTCGCAATAACCGTGGAACCTGGAGAGCAAATAAACGAAAAACCTAATCCCGTTACCTATTTACCAGTAATTGTAGATGAAATAGATAACATCACTTTAAAGATAACAATCAGCACGGAAACTTAATTAATTTTGGTGAAGAAGAGGTTACAATACTATCTCACGGTCATCTTGAGTTGGTATATGTTGTGTTTTATCGAACCGTAAACCAAGCCAAACATCAGGTACTACTGCCGACGTAAGAAAGTGAGAAAGATTCTCATAGAATAAAAGATGTTCTATCATGGTTATCCGAGAACAGATAGTTGTTTAGTTATTTAATTATTGTTGTTTTGTTGTTGTTCAATACAAATTTTGAGAAAGATTGTCATAGAATAAAAAGATTAATGTTCTATATGTGTGTATTATTACTATTCTCACCCATCTGTACCATGGCATGAAAAAGTGATAGCTATAACTAATATGAGAGAGAAGCAAGAATGAGGTAATTCAATCCCAAGTGTATCCGGGTAGGGTGTAGTAATGCGCTGGGTCTAAGCCAATGCTCAAAACGTCGGCTAGAAGTAATACATCTGTTTTCAAATATAAATCGCTGTACTCGCCTAAATTTTGACAACCGAAAGAGTCGGCTTGTGTATAGCATTCATCTGTTATAGCTGTGTCTGTTAAACTATCGTAGAATTTGGATTTGACCGGTAATTATGTCTCGTCAAGTTTCGTCGTCCAGTTGTTAATGTAATTATAAGGAAAGACCTCCTTCCTAGTCAGACTTTTTGAATTTTGATTCGTCTTATTCGTCTGGGAATTGTGATTTTAAATTTGGGTATACATCTAAATTTCTAAAGGTTTTTGTATGCTAATTTGTGTCTATTTACAGTGAAGCCGTGGTCAGAGTTCCTATTCCAGTTCATCAGCCACGATGAAACAACATTTGTGTGATATATGTGGCCTGAGCATTCGACGCTCCAATTTCACACGTCACATGCAGATTCACCAAGGACCCAAATTTCAGTGTACTAAATGCCCCAAGTCTTTTTCGCGTCAAAACCATTATAAAAGGCACTTGAAACATGTACATGAAATAAGTAAAATACAGTGTACTAAATGCACTAAGTCTTTTACACGCCCTGACAGCCACGAGAGACATATGAAGACCATTCATGCAGCAAGCAAAATATGCTGTACTAGATGCCCAAAGTTTTTTCAAGCCTTGATGCCTACAAGGGTCATCTGAAAAACGACCATGGAGACTAAGACATAAACATGTTTAAAAGTGTATCAAATGTGTAATTTAGGTAATTGTTCTCAATGTAGTTATACTGTCAATTACACGTCTGTCATTTTTTTTGCAGCTGTCATTTTCTTTTAGCAGGTGTTAAGAACAACTGTATTTGGGTCTCCACGCATACAAGTTTATTCCTGTAGAATGAGCTGACTATAAAACCGAGCTTACGTAGAAAAATGGACTTGTTACAACTATTGAACAAACCTTCAGGAAACAGCGGCGGTCTGAAACCTATCAGGCCACCTTAGACCACCTTATTAGTATTTACAATTAATACATAACCATTTTTTTAAATGAAGTCTGATCAATAACAACACATGTTCAAAGAAACAAAGTAAGCAACTGTTACATTTTGCTGATTTTGTCTGGCAAATTTTACTGCAATCTAGTTTTGAAATGAGCATGTATAATTTCTATACGTATTATTCTATGTACTTCATTATATCAAATTGTTACCCTGTATACATGTATGAGAAGTAGGATACAGTTGTTACCTATACGAAAACCTTTAAGTAAAATATTTGCATAGTGCCATATTTTAACTCTTAAGTAATAGTAGTAGTAATGTAACTTCAATAAGTACAACAACGTCTGAAGGATAATATTTTAAAGATAATTATCATTATTAATGTATATAATTGTTCCATTACTTATGTAGGAGTAATAGTTAGTTGTTAAATTGTTCAATTGTTGAGAAGAGTGTCATATAATAACAAAAAAAAAAGATTAATGTTCTATACGTATCATTCTATGTACCTCTTTATATCAAATTGTTACGCTGTCTACTTAAGTAACGAGTTTACATGTATGAGAAATAAGATACAGTTGTTACATATACGAAAACCTTTAAGTGAAATATTTGTATAGTACCATATTTTAACTCTTAAGTAATAGTAGTAGTAGTATGATCATCTTCAAGCCTTACGGTATTGATAGCCACCTCAGCCTCATCTTCCCGAAAAACTCGATTCAACTTGTTCGTTTAACAAAGGAACAAAGCGCTCGCTCCGATGAACACGTGCGGGTCATAGGCTTGTAAAATTTTAACGTACACCTTTGCTGCAATAAAAGCAACGCCACACTAAAATATATTATTTAGTTTAACACTTCCGAGTTTAAATTATGTTAAAAACGGAATCCGATGAGAAACACATTTCACGATAAGTTAAATTCGATAACTATGATTGTTCATTCCAATAACTGTATTTTGATCACACAAGATCTTTCATCAAAACTAAAAAATGCCTCTGCTAAACATTAACTGCCTGTAAATTGTTTATTAAGATTCGGTAAGAGCGAATTTAGTTAGTTGTTAAATTGTTCAATAATTTTGAAAAAGATTGTCGTAGAATAAAAAAAAGATTAACGTTCTATACGTGTATTATTATTATTATCCTAGCTAAATAAATATTCTATTTAAACACTGTGATGTTGTTGTTTCATTTACTAGCATTATGATGAAGGGAGAGAGGAGAGAGGAGACATCGAGAGAGGAGATTCTTTAATGCTACCTCTAATAGCATCAGTACATACAGGTAATACAGATTTCTTTATTGCGACCTCTATTGGCCGTACATAGGTCGTCGATAATACAGATTTCTTCTTCTCTCTGTAGTAATACAGATTTCTTCATGACACGCCCCTTAGTAGTAGTACACAGTCTACCGGTCATACAGATCCCTTCATCACGCCCTCTATTAACAGAGTCCTCTGGGCTTTTCCTAGCAACACCATTTAGCCGAGCGCCGAACCATATGCCTGTAATACAGATTCCGTACTTCGAGAATCACGTCAGACGACACTGGCGCCATCTGTTTTCCCCTAGCAACGACGCTACCATTTAGCCATGTGAAGAACCCAATGCCGATAATACAGAATGTCGGTACAAAAATCACGTCAAACGACACCGACGCCATCTGTTTTCCCCTAGCAACAGCGTTGCCATTTAGCCGAGTGACGAACCAAATGCCGGTAATACAGAATGTCGGTAATGCAGATTCCGTACTTAACGACGACTGCATCCCCCACAAAAATGTCTGGGCCAGGTGGCGCAATACCTACTGTAAGCAATCATATGGTCCACATAGGGATAATAGGGTTGATAGGAATAAAGCTAGTTCGAGGCAGAGTAGTTCAAACCCTAATCAAAATATAAATTGTCGAGCTATAAAATGTGACTTATATTATTCTAATTTTCGTAGAAACAATAATTGTGATAGATTTTCACACAATCAAGTTTCCAACAGATACAATGGAAGAAGAAATAATTATTCTAATAATAATTTTATTACTAATTCAAAGCAGTTATTTTCCAATGCTCCATATTATTCTCGCAACAATCATAATAGGCATGTTGGCAAATCAGATTCTTTAAATAGGACTTTGAGGTCTGACTCTCAAAATATTTCAGGGAATAATAATTTGTTAAATGCGTCATTACCATTGACGATTTCCGAAATGGAAGAAAGTAAGGGTAAAAATTCTTTATATAATGATTTTGTTTATGCAAATATTAATAATGTTTCAAATAATGAATTTTATCAATCTTCAAAATCAGATGTGGTCAATATCATATTATCAGTTGCAATTAATGATAGGGCAACATTATTTATTGACACTGGCGCTGATGCTAGTATTTTAAAAAGTTCAGTTTTAAAGGAGGGAATAAGAATTTATAAAGACACGAAAACCCGATTACAGGGATTTACCAATCAACCAATTGCCACATTAGGAAAATGTTATTTGTTTGACGTAACATTGTAATTCCTCAGCATAGTTTACAAATTTCTCATGTTTTCCATATAGTACCCAAGCATAGTTCTTTCGAATACGACGGTATATTGGGGAATGATTTCTTTAAAAAATATCATATAAATATTGATTATAGGCAAAATACTCTTAGATTTATGTTCAAGGACACGGAAATTGTTTGGAAATTGACACCCAAACTTAATCCGGTTATTATACCCTCTCGAAGCGAGGTTTACTTAAATGTTAAGTTAATAATTATAATAAAAATTGCATATGTTTGTCAAAGGAACTTGAACAAGGGTTATATGTAGGGAATTGTATTATTAAGCCAATAAACAATTTATGTAAAATTAGTTTAGTAAATGCTACCGATCGCGATATTCATTTAGGTGAAGTTAATCTTGACGTTGATGATTTAGACAATTACGGTGTTTTTTGTACTCAATTTGAAAATGATTCTCAGAGGTTAAGACTTTTACAATCACATCTTCTTACTGATCATTTAAATACCGAAGAAAGGGATTCGATTTTAGAAATTTGTCGCAAATTTAATGATATATTCTTCTTACCTGGTGATAAACTCTCTTGCACCAGTGCAGTTAGGCATACCATACCATTGCTTTCAAATACCGCTCCTATTAACGTTAGACCATATAGAATACCCGAACAATTAAAATCAGAAGTTAAATCTCAAGTTGAAGATATGTTGAAAGATGGAATTATTTCACCAAGTACCAGTGCTTGGAATTCTCCATTACTTTTTGTTCCCAAAAAGCCCGATAATGAAGGTAACAGAAGGTTCCGTTGTGTAATAGATTTCAGGAAATTAAATGTCACTATAGGGGAAGCTTTCCCTCTTCCAAATATTACCGGAATTCTTGACCAATTAGGAAGTAGTAAATATTTCACTTGTCTGGATTTAAGACAAGGATTTTTTCAAATTCCAAATCATCCCGAGGATAAGGAAAAAACAGCTTTCAGTGCTAATTATAATCATTATCAATTGGAGAGAATGCCAATGGGGTTGAAAGGAGCCCCGGCCACATTTCAACGAGCAATGAATCATATTCTCACCGGTTTATAAGGGTTAAAATGTTTTATTTATTTAGACGATGTAATAATTTATGCTAAGACTCTTCTTGAGCACAATGAAAAATTAATAGAAGTTTTCGAACGTTTTCGCAATTATAATCTTAAATTAGAACCCAGTAAATGTGAATTCTTAAGAAAGGAAATTGTGTACGTTGGTCATATTATCACCAAAGATGACATCAAGCCAGACCCTAAGAAAATCGAAGCTGTCAAACGTTTTCCCACCCCACAAAATCATAAGGAAGTAAAATCATTTTTAGGTCTAGCAGGGTATTACCGCAGGTTCATCCAAAACTTTTCAAAAAGTACTCAACCACTAAATAATCCTTTGAAAAAAGATGTGGATTTCAATTGGTGCTCACTTTGTTCAGAATCGTTCGAGACATTAAAAGGAAAATTGGAGAGTCCACCTATCCTTCAATATCCAGATTTTACACAACAATTTATTCTAACAACAGACGCCAGTAACGTGGCGATAGGATTAGTTTTATCTCAGGGTACTTTAGGAAGCTATCGCCCCATAGCATATGCTAGTAGGGTGCTTAACAAACACGAGAAAAATTATAGTACCATAGAAAAATAATTATTAAGCATTGTATGGTGAGTAAAGCATTTTCGTCCTTATTTATTTAAAAAGTTAAAATATTAAAAAGTTTGTTATAGTTACAGATCACAAACCCCTTTTGTGGATTTTTAATGTGAAGGATCCAACTTCTCGCTTAGTTCGTTGGAGGATAAAGTTAGAGGAATATAGTTTCGATATTATTCATCGCAGCGGCAAAAGTAACGTTAACGCTGATGCTTTAAGTAGAATTTCTGTTGTGACTAGGTCGACATCATCTTATCAGAATTACCTAAAAGACATTGAAGGTAAAATCATAGTAAATACTAATGTTAGGGATATGCAACGTAATTTATTTGATGCTCCAGTAGATTTTAGTCTTGCTTATTGTATAAGCAAAGATTTTAAATTAAGTAAAGGTATTGCTAAGGAATTTCAAGAAAAATTTAATTGTAGAGACGAAATTCAATCTCAAAATCCAGAACTACATAAAGTATTATTTCAAAAAAAGGATAATAGGTATATCCTACATTTGGTCACAAAGGAAAACTTTTTTGATTTTCCTAGTTACGAAAGCATGTTTTTAACGCTTACAAATTTAAAAGATTTCTGTCTGAAAGAAGGGATCAAAAAATCAGCTGTACCGAGATTAGCTAGTGGTTTCGAAAAGCTGAATTTTGAAAAGACACGTATTATGTTAAGATATCTATTTCGAAGAACTGATATTATAATTTCTATTTTTCATAACAATGTTTCGTCCATTTAACTCGCGACGAGATTGAAACTATTTTAATTGAACATCATGTCACTCCCTTAGAAGGACATTTAGGAATTTCGAAGACTTTAGACAAAATTAAAGAAAAGTATCGTTGGAATAAAATGAACAAAGATGTAAAGCGATTTATTAAATGTTGCGAATCTTGCCAAAAGAATAAAGTTTCTAAACGTAATAAATTACCAATGGTAATAACAACTACTTCAAGATTTCGTTGTTGAAAAAGTTAGTCTAGATATTGTCGGACCGTTACCAGTAACTTTTTACAACAATAAATATTTGTTGACTTTTCAAGATGATTTAACCAAATTTTCGGAAGCTATCCGTATTCCAAATCAAGAAGCTTCCACTATTGCCGAATATTTTGTAATAAATATAATTTGTAAGTACGCTACACCTAAAATATTATTGACCGATCAAGGATCGAATTTTCTAAGTAACCTATTCAAAAACGTATGTAAACTTTTAAAGATCAAGAAAATTCAAACAGTAGCATTTCATCCTCAAAGCAATGGTGCTCTAGAAAGACATCATCGTGATTTAATACAATATTTACGTCATTTTATAGACAAAACCCAAACCACTTGGGACACTTGGATACCTTACGCGGTATTTAGTTTCAATACTGCATCGCATGAAGCTACAAAATTTTCTCCTTTCGAATTATTATACAGTCATAAAGTAGAATTACCAACATCTTTAACTAAAAATCCCGAACCTCTTTATAATTATGATGACTATTATTACGAATTAAAGTCTAAATTATAAAATTCACATCAGATTGCTCGGGATAATTTAATAAAAAGTAAAGAGTTATCGAAAGATTATTATGATAAAAATGCTAATCATGTCAATTTTCACATCGGTGATAAAGTACTTCTACATGAGGAAGCTCATACTAAAGGGAAATGTAAGAAGTTGTTACCTCTATGGTCAGGACCGTATCCTATAATTTCAATTGACTCCGATGTTAATTCCACTATTTTAATTAAGAATAAACCGGTTAAAGTTCATAATAACCGATTAAAACTATTTTATGAAAATTAGTTTATTTCATAATTTAAGTATTTTAATTAAGATTATTTTAAGTTCAAATCCATTACTGAAATTGTTGTTCTTTTTCAGATGGCTACGGAACATTCAGTTGTTGTAATTGTTATTTTACTGATATACTTTACTGCAAATAGTTTAAGCTTACCTTATAATATTACGAGTATTGAATCAAGTCCTGGAATTTTTTATGAAAGAGTAGGAACATTAAATCTTTTTAACGATGAATGGAAATTAATCATCTATCTAAATAATAGTGCTTATATGCAACAATATGAAGTTTTAACTAGTTATTTTAATGTATTATCTGATCTTTGTAATCAGCATGAAGGCGTTTTCGGTAATTGTAAGAATTTTTTAATATTAACTAATGGCACGATTGAACGTATACAAGCTACTTATAGGGTAAGTCCGGGAGATGGCCATACGGTAGAGATGGCCCGCGCTTGTAATTTCGAACTGATTTAACAGATGGTGTTACCACCCAGTTAATTCAATAGTTTGGAAGGTAACGGTCGACTGGTCGAGAATCTACGGCGAAGAATTTCCATAAAAGTAAGTAAATTGATATTTCTTATACTTGACCATGTGCCATTTTCATGGATAAAAAGTCAACATGGTGGTAAAGCCACATTAGTGTTTGTTTGTCGAGTTTAACAACTCCCAGTTGGAAAATGATGTTTTGGCGCTATTCTAACCTTAAAATGTATAATCTTTCTAAATTCTTTGAACCACTAATTGGGGTGGCCATCTATCCCGTACAATCGGGAGAGATGGCCAGCTTTTTTCAAGGTGATATGGCCATAGTCTATGAATATTATTTACTAGTTTTTACAATATATTTTAGCGTATTTATTCCATTTTTTTAGATGCCTAATAAATATGTACGTAAATGCACTGGAGGTCGAGGAAATTGGACGGAAGAGCAATTAAAAAATGCTATCAATAGTGTTCAAAATGGCATGTCCGTTCGTGCTGCGGCAGCAACATTTGGAATTCCAAGAAAAACACTGGAGCGCAGAATTAAAACAAACAACGCCAAAAAAGGAGCAATGGTACCTGGTTGCACGCTTGGTAGAGAGAATGAAGAGCGGCTGGCCCGGCACATTAAGACAATGCAACGACGTGTATTTCCCTTAACTATCGATGATGTCAGAAGTATGGCTTATCGATTTGCAGAACAACTTGGTGTCAAGCACAAATTCAATGTCGACGTCCAAAAAGCTGGATATGACTGGCTAAATTTGTTTTTATCTCGAAATGTTGACATATCCTTGAGGAAATCCGAAGGTGTTTCATTAGCTAGAGCACAAGGTATGAATCGTGTGGAAGTGAATGATTACTTCAAGATCTTAGGAGAGGTAATGCAGGAGCACAGACTTTTTGAAAAACCAGGCAACATTTTTAACATGGATGAAACTGGCTTACAACTGAATAATCGACCGAGTCATGTACTTGCTGAGAAGGGGTCCAAAGCTGTATCGACTATCACTCTACAGAAAAAGGCGAGACAATTACTGTTATTGCATGCTGTAACGGCGAGGGAAGTTTTATACTTCCAGCAAGTATTACGAAAGGTAAATATAAGAAAGAAGGATTTCAAGATGGTATGCCACCAGGTTCCACTTTGTTCATGTCACAAAAGTCGGCATACATTAACTCTGGATTATTTCTTGAGTGGCTGAAAGATCATTTCCTCCCAAGAAAGCCTGATGGAAAAGTGTTACTGGTGCTAGATGGTCATTCGACTCATTGCAGTTCAGTAGAAATGCTTGAGTTTGCCAAGGATCATGATATAATTCTCGTCGCTATGCCAAGTCACACTTCCCACCATTTACAGCCCCTTGATAAAGCAGTATTCAAAAGCCTAAAAACTTACTTTTACGAGTCGGGTCGATTGTGGCTAAACAGAAATCCTGGGCGTCGTATTACAAGGCTGCAGTTTGGTGAACTTCTCATTGAAGCCTGGGGTAAATCAATAACAGCACAAAATGCCATTTCTGCTTTCAGAGCCACACGTATTTTCCCTTTAAACCCCTCAGTTATCCCTGAGTACGCTTTTGCATTGGGATCCGAAGCCGGTGGTATAGTCAATGGTAACGTGAATAACCAGACATTAGCAGTACCTGGAACATCACACGACCCCTGTCTGATAATAATAATAATAATAATAATAAATGACTTTATTGCACACCCAAAAATTTCAATACATTTGTACAAGAATTGGAAAATAACATTAGTAATTACATTTGGTGCAATCGCAGGGTGGGATTCAGTATAAACTGCTCTTCCATCCAAACCCTGGAAAAGTAAAATATATCTAATCTAGACAACGCCTATTACTAATAAGCAATTTTTCAAAACAATAAAAAAAATAAAAGATTCCGCTATATAGTCGAAATATACGTAACATTATTTCAACAACAGTAAAAATTAGTTGTATGAAGTTAATTAATAATCTTACGGCCAATTTCATAATCAACAGCTTAACGCAGGTTTAACAAAAGTCGACTTTACGTTAAAGTGTAGTTTAAATGCGTCTTTAATTTTGGTTGGTTTCAAAATAAAAACCGACATCAACTTTAGTAAAAGGACCATTTGTATGTAAAAAGTACAGTTGGCTAAACTGGATAGCGCGTTTTGACAGTTTCGTGAGGTCATGTCGAAGAAGCAAGGTTGGGTTGACATCGTAATTAGATATTAATTAAAGTAATAACAATGAACGCTCTGAAACGTTGTCGTGGTTCTAATTTTACAACAGAAGAAGAATTAATGTTATTGGAAGAAATAACAAAATATAAAAACAAAATAGAATGTAAGACAACTAATAAAGTGTCCAACGAAGAAAAAGTAAGTGTATATAATTATAATGAATATTGTGTACTTGTAATTGTATTACATGTTAATACCATATTATATTAACTTGTTATAGGAAGAAGCATGGAAGTGTGTGCTAAATGCATTTAACGCAAAATGCCTCCGAATGCGAACTATGGATCAAATAAAATCAAAATTTGATAATTTAAAATCAAAGACCAGAAAGGTTGTTGCTGCCGATAAATTATATATAAAAGGCACAGGTGGTGGGAAATGTAAAACTGATTACACAGGAAACCCTGTAATTGAAGCGGTGCTTCAGATAATTAATTATAAGACGGTGGTGGGGTTACAGTCAACTTTTGACTGTGATATGATAGGTTTTGATGTATGTTATGGTTATTACTACATAGTTATCAATAGTTGCTTTACTGGAAAGTATAATTACTTTTATTATTATGATAGCAATATATCTTGTAGGTCACTGGATCCACAGACGTCGAAATTCATGAACCAAATACGTTTGAAAATTTAAATGCAGACAGTATAGTCAGTACAATATATTTTGTTAGACAAGCAATACCTAATAAGAAGCATGTTATAGATATTATGTGAAATCCAGCAATCGTCAGTTTCATCACGTGATGACCAACCTATTAGCCCAGCAACCTGTTTGTCATTTGCTGTTCCTTCGGAAACCAATAGATTGGAAGGAAATGTTTCTCCAAATAGAAACCCCAATAACGTTGGAAAAATAAAGGTATTGTTATAAAGACAGCAGAAAAACTATACAACATTGATCATATTGTTCATATATAGGTTTTGCATGAAGTATATTATCCACCTGCTACACCAACTAATCCACCAGAAAAAAGTACCGAGAAGGAAAGTACAGAGAACTGGAGTACATACGTTCCACGAAAATTAAAAATGAAAACAAATTCAAAGCTGCGGCCAACAGCAGTAAACCCAATAGTTGTTGCAAAAGAAGCATACTATAAAAGAAAGCTGGTATTATTAGAAGCAGCAGAAGAAAGAGAAGCAACTGAGCGTGCCAAGCGATGTAAAAGGGAAGAAGAAGAACATTTAAAAAAAATGACCCTTTTAGATTTAGAAATAGACATCAAAAAAAAAATCTTAATACATGTTCATAATATGCAATTCAGTCAGTTTTTATTTTGATTACAAATTATATATATATATATATATATATATATATATATATATATATATATATATATATCCAAGAAGCAGACCAAAATGATGAAGAAGTAGCAGTCCATGTTAACGAACAGGCTCGCCACTTCAGACAGTTGTTAATTAATGAACACTTTGCACGTTTATAATAAGTAATAAGTAATAAGTAATATATATATATATATATATATATATATATATATATATATATATATATATATATATATATATATATATATATATATATATATATATATATATATATATATATATATATATATATATATATATATATATATATATATATATATATATATATATATATATATATATATATATATATATATATATATATATATATATATATATATATATATATATATATATATATATATATATATATATATATATATATATATATATATATATATATATATATATATATATATATATATATATATATATATATATATATATATATATATATATATATATATATATATATATATATATATATATATATATATATATATATATATATATATATATATATATATATATATATATATATATATATATATATATATATATATATATATATATATATATATATATATATATATATATATATATATATATATATATATATATATATATATATATATATATATAT